>QLOZ01000296.1:0-18907 GCA_003314065.1 Lactarius sp. MG50
CAAAATTTTGCGAATCTCGTATGCAATCGGTCCCCGACGCCACCATTGCAATAGTGGATTGAACAACAGTCTTTGTTAACAGTTAGTATGCGATGCCAAACGAGTCAACATATCCATGAACTCGTTACAGCCCGCGCATCCATGCACCGTCGATCAGAACAGCCGAAAATGAGAACGTCAAGTACGTACCATATGCATATTTCTGCCAGCGATTGAGTTCGTCGTCGACGGTGAGAGAAACACCCTCCTCGAAGCCACCCTTTGAGTACGTAGCCCATCTAATGATGTAACCACGCATCTGGAGTCGCATGGCCAAGTCGAAATCTTGAAATCTTCAGAGAGATGAGACTCAGACCAGATCTTCTCCTTGCCGTCATGGTCGATAAAGGCAGCATCTTGAACGGCCTGCCCCTCAGGAAGCTGCATGGGGCCAAAAAAGATCGGCGCAGATATTTTAATAATACGAAACTTTGACGCACGCATTGTGACCAACGAATGGGGCAACTTCTCCATTAGCGCAGGCTGTAGGCAGCAGACAACGAATCCCTGTCAGTGACGACTTGGGGACGTACCTAGGGAAATGGTTTTGTTGATGCGGCGCGTAAGGTAAGCGATTCCATTCTCGAAGTAATAGTAATGGTGAGCAACCTGCATGACATCTTCGTATGATGGTGAGCGTGACCCGATACTCCGACTGCAACCAAATCTTACTGGATTCGTGTTGAATAATCGCGACGGTGGGACGTTCTATCTCCCGGGCAGCATCCCGCAGTCCTGTGAGAACGCCAAATCAGAGCCTGCAAATTTAAAGGTAGAGTTCAGGCAGTCTGACCTTAGGCACAACAAGAGTGTCGGAATCGACGAGAAGAACGATCTCGCCGATGCGGCAGGCTTTACCATTCTTCGCCCATGGCCTCCAGCGCTTGTCGCTCTCCTCCCATGTCTCTTCAACGCCACACAGAAGGCCGCGGTCCTCGAGCGAGGTTGAGAGCACCTGGTCATTCGACCCCGAGCCTTCGCCAGAGTGCGTGAAACGTCCACTCGTGGCAGTGCTAGTCTCCCCTGCAGCAGCCATGTCTTTGAGGTGCCGCTCGGCCTTTCGTGAGAGTTCCAGTGCGTAGTTCATGTTCGAGGCTTTGTTTGAAGCGACCGGCACGTGTGAACTTCGTGCCATCACCGTTCGCGCTTGGTTCGCTGTCAGCAGGCCGTGCGACACATCCGATACCATTGGCTCCGTAGAAAGCAAGGCGCGCAGCGCGTTCGCTGTCAGGGAGTGTCTGCCAATGAGAGTTGAGACTAGATGACTCCAATCTCATCCAAAGCGTAGGGAGACCTACCTGTATGCCATCATCATCGTTGATAGAGATATTTGACCTTCCTCCTCGGCGTGCGTATGTCTGCATCGCCTTTTTCAATGATGCAATTGAATGGGGTGCTAAACACCAGAGGGACGGACAGCACGGCCTCTAGGCCTTCCTTGTATACGGGCATCTGAATCGTGATGTGCAGGAGGTTGCTGTCGGCATGTTTAATGGGACGCGGAGGACGAGCCGAGTAATATTCTGAATTCTGATGGTGTTGAACGAACAATGGGACCCAATCGTCATCGCGGTGTCCTGGATAAGCACGGGCCGACAAGCCAGTAGGGCCAGCACGTGCCACTACTTTCCCATCCTGCGCCAATCAGTCGGATCCAAGTTCGCATATAGTCTTCCCGTGCTTCTACACCCACCGCCAGTCAGACTCAAACACCCCGGGCCCCTGCGCCTTATTCCCCTGACGATCATGCCTCTCCATCCCCTGATCCGACGACCGAGCAAAGATATCTCCGAGTCCGAGCAGCCTCCTCCCTCCGCTTTTCATTTCCCATTTCAGGCTTACTCGGGCACCCCAGATCCTGGCCTCACTATCCCTGGCGTGCCAGTGGGTTACCATTCACGCCGCGTTTCAAAGGAATTCCTCCATGCAGCTTCGAGCTCCTTCCCTCCTCGCTGCTCTGCCCGGGCCCCATCTCCCTATGGTGCGCCCCCCAGTGCAGAATGCGGCTCTTGGGTGGACCATGACCTCGGCCCTCCTCATCCCCCCTTCATAGCCCAAGGAAATGGTTCCTAACCATCCCGCAACGGTGATTCACCCACTCCCGGCTCGTCTGGTCCACCCCCGTTTCGCGCTCCCTTCTTGAGCCCTGCTTCACGGCGGTCCTCCGTATGGTTTCCTCTCTCGCACGTGACCAATATCCCCGCCCCTCTGACTGTTGCAGTGCTGCAAGCCCTTCGTATGTTGCATCAGAGTTCCTTCTCAAAGCTCCGCGCGCATCGACGCTTCTCTCCGAGAAACTCACAAAGGAAGATAAACCATGGCTCCATCAGCCCCCAGATGCACGCACTCGCGCTAGTCGTTGGATTACCCTTCTCATGATCCTCCTTGGTGCCTGCGGTGCTGGTATAGTCTACTGGGCTGGGTACAGGGACGCAGGAAACACGATTATCCCACCCAATCGATTGTGTGTCTAGCTATGAACGATAACTTCGATAACTTCGACGTTGATAGCGGCGGCACCTGGACGGGCGATGTGGAGAGAAGTGGTTTTGGGTATGAGTCCTAATTCTTCGTGGGGATGAGTGTACTAAGTTGATTTCTGTTACAGGAATGGCGAGTTCGAAATGGCCACCGCCCTGTCCGACAACTCGTTCGTGCGCAACGGTCAGCTGTACATCAAGCCGACACTCACTTCCAATGCACTGTCAAACCCACAGCAAATATTTGACGGAGGTAGTTACATGCTTCAGGGTTGCACAACCGCCAAAACCAATGCTTCGGCTTGCTCCTGTAAGGTGAGGCCTCCGGTTGTGCTCGGAACACGACACTCCGGAGCGCCCATGATTCCATAATTGTGAACTGAGACGCCCCTCCATTCGCGGTTTGTCCCTCAAACTTTGATGACGCTCTCCGAGTCCTCCCTCGTCGAAGAGCTGCGTAGCCCGGAATCGTATAAAGACTAGATCATACGCTCCCATATTTTATCCTTTATTTTCATTCCCCTTTGTCTCTAGCACATCCTTATTACACTTTACTCGAGCGTCGCCGGCTCACCATTTCCCTTACAGGCCTTTCCCTTTGCTCTCATACGTCCTAGCTCTCCCTCCTTGTCTCGACCGGCGTTGTTCGACGCCACCAGAATGCGCGACCGCCCCATCTCTCCCTCAGCTCTTCTCGTTACCCAGTGCCCGACGTCGTTTATTTTATTTTCACCACGTCGCTGCCTTTTCTGTCAGTTCCCCTCGTCCCCTAAGCTACCAACCAGACTTCCCTCTTTTCCCATAGCAAATGATTTTAGTATCGGCTCTATCTTGGCCAAGTATTGGCGCGGACATATGTATTTAAGTACGTCGATAAGCCCTGATGTAGGGCAGTTCAGCCTTGTGAAATCGACTCACTCTGTTCTCCAAACGTCTCTGCGTGATCCGTTTTCCTCTCTTCTCTTTTTCTTTCCCCTCTCTCTCTCTCGGTTCTCGACACACTCGCTTAGGCAATCGCGCCAACGCGTGCTCCGGAACGGATCAATCACCTCGCCCTTCTCCTCCTCCTCCTCCTCTCCTCGCTCTGCTTCGTTCTTCGTCTCTCTCTCTCTCCTTGCTGCCGCACCACGCTCTCGTCAACTGAAGCTTCGACACCCCTTTTGCTCGACCTGTCCGCCTTGGTCTGACCAGGACGATCCTGTGTTTTCCACTCGGACTTGCGCGTGCGTTAGACGTGCGCACTTCACTCCGCATCCTCCAGTGATGTGACTGGCGCGACTATCCCGACCGTGATGAGTGCCCGCCTCATCACCCGGGGAAGCCACAGCATTTGTTTCGGCAAAGTCGAAGCTGTCGCAAAACTTCCGCGTGGAGACTGGCTCTGGCCTGCAATATGGATGGCCCCTCTTGACTCGGTGTATGGCCCATGGCCCCTTAGCAGCGGGATTGACGTGTGTCCCGATATCTATTTGACGGTAGCACGTCAAAACACTGACGTCACACAGATCATGGAGGCACGAGGAAATGGACCCTCATACCCGGACAAGGCGTAAACTTCGTCCGCTCAACCCTGAACTGGGCTCCCTCCCGAAAGTCATTGCGCGCTTGTATGGTTGACAGTCGCTCAAGCAGACCAATTACGCGCAAGGTTTCCATACACACACACTTGAATGAACTGGAAACTTCATCAAGATCTACGTCGTCTCGCGACTGAGGAATGTGGTCCAACTTCAAATTAACCGCAAACAACAGAGCAACGATGGATTTTTCTGGAGGCGTGGGAATTTCCAGCTCACGGCGCAAGGGTGACCTGCATCCCTGCTATACGTACAGACAATGGCCTAACAAGCCTTGAGCTGGAGATGGCATCCGCCTTCTCAGCCTGCTTTTTCAAACAGCTGCCCCCCACTGTCCCCACTGCCTTCCCCGATGACCTGGAACCAGCCCCAGAACGCCCCTACTTCCCAGTCACGGGCGAAGAGATCTGAACTGCATTAGCCCCCACTACGTAGACCGCGTCTGTACCTTCGTTATACGCTGCGGAATATAAATGCGGATTCAAAAAAAAAAGTAACTGATAACGTCCGTCTACAAACAATATCAGAGTTCGGCATGAATACTCCCCGGAGGGGGGGTTTCGCCCATCTGTGAAGTCGTAGTGGCTGCGAAAATGCTCGAATCGACTGCACTTCGATCAGGGGATATGTGCAACAAGGTGTCGCCGTTCTGCCCGTCTGGCGTGCTGGCAGACAAAGGGTCCCACTCCGATCCTACTGCATGAGCGACTTGAGACGCTAGAGCAGTGATTGCAAATGCGACAACAGATGAGGCAACTGGTGCTACACTTTGCACGGTTGTGATCCCCTTCTCCATCGCGTCTTCTTTTACACGGAATTGTGAGTCGCCCCGGTCCATGGAAGGTAAAAAGCGCGTCCACCAGAATGCGATGCGCAGCCCGCGGTCAAGTACAGTTGACCTTCTCATACTGCATGGCGTGTGAACAAATTATGCGTTATGAGATTTATGCATTATGAGAAATTTCTCTGCATCCCAACCCATAAAAGGCAATGCATTATGAGATTTATGCAGTATGAGATCATGCATTATGAGAATGTCAACTGTATGCGCTGCTTCAAAATGAAAAGCACGACGAGTATGAAGAACGCCAGTGCGGCGAATATAAGCATTCGGTCCAGCCAATCTGCCTTCTTGAGTGTGGTGACAAGCTGCTTCGAAGCGCCAAGTAGGCCCGTAAGCACGTCATGGGTTGATGACGTGGCGTTGAGTGAAGCCGTAGAAGCCTCTGGAAGTACGGCTTAGACGACTCGTTAGAGTCAGACAGGGAGATTCACTAACCAAGCATCTGTGTAGATAAAACGGACTGCTCCAGTTCACTCTGCATTAGTGCCATTGTCCTCCTGAGGGCATCCGTGACATCTGCCTGAGCTTTCATTACGGCGTCCTCTCTGCGAACGAATGAGAGAACTCTAGGAAATATATGACTTTGTTACGTACGTGGTCTTCCCTTCTGAGGTCCTTGTCTGTTTCAGTATCGAAGAGTGAAATAACTCCTCTCGATTCGAGGATGCTTTGGAGTCGATGGCTCGCTTCGAGGCTAACAGAGCTGCCCGCATGTCTCTTCTCAGTCTGGTAACTCAATTAGATGTCATATGTACTTGACCGGGGCTTTACATACTGAGACAGGTCCGCTTTGAGGCTCTCAACTATACCGCGAAGGTCCTTCTGACTGCGCGCGCTGCGCTGAACGTCGATAGTCTCATCTAAGGCCTAGTGCCACCCCTTTAGCACGAATTAAGGCAGAACATCGTATATTCTCGCCTCGACAAGGTGCGTGATTGCTTCTAAATCCTCACGAAGCTCAGCGGCGTGCTGCTGCTGCACAGCAAGAGACTCTGAGCAACCACGTAAGCGAGGTATCTGAAATTCGCGTAGATCGTTCTGCCGACGTTGGATTGAAGCAATGGATGCATTAGTAGCATCGTCGAAAGTGGTAGGTAACGGCGGCATGATAATGATTGCACAAGACCAAATTCCACGCTGCCTGTGCGTGCTCGAGCGGTACGAGGGGACCCAAGCGGCTACTTTATATGGTAACGTGGAGAATATTACTAATGTAAACGCTGACACCGACAGCCTGAGTACGTGCAGCACACTTGACTTGCACACTTGACATCAGTACCACCATACCTTGACGTTTCACAAATTAACTATACAGTACATGTGTCCAGAAACCCTACGCAGCTTCACAAAAGCCCCGCAACGACCATTCCGGGTCTCCACTGGCATCCCGACCCGGGAGAATGAGTACTGTGTCATCAACCCGCTTCGTCAAGCCCACGCCGCATGCTATAGATCCTTTTGGGAGGTGCCGTCATCATCGGCGGGACCTTCGCAGGCGCGTGGTATTACATGGGCGCAAGACATGCCTGTAAAGCGAGCCGCGAGCCCGACGAACGGGGAGCGCTCCCGAGCTGTTGTGCCCCCCTCTCTTTCCTGTTCCCTGTAGCACTTCTGCTCACCACCTCGTGAATCCTCTTGTTATTCTACTCTGCCTCTGCCCTGCACAGGGGAGTACCGTATTTTGCAGGCCGTCGACCCCGTACGCGGTGCCGGGTCTGGCACGGCGTGTCCGAACATACGCATCACGAGTACCATCGAGCCGCGCACGCTGCTGCCGGACGCAGCCGACCGCAATCGGGACTGTTCGCAGTACCGAACCCTCTCCTCGGGTGGCGAGGTGCTCCGTGCGGAAAACGGTGCGACGATGCATCCTGTGCCGCGCTGCGGCGACGGGTTGCCATATACCAAACAGGTGAGTGGCTGCCACGCATGCCTTGCCCTGTCTTTCCCTTCGACGGAGATACCCTCTTCTAGTAGTCTCAGTTCGCGCATGGGAGCCAGTAGTCGGACGAGAAATGGTTGTATTGTAACGACATCCTTTGTATCAAACAATGCTTCAGTCGTATCGGCGCCTTTGTAATGCGAACGGAAGGATGAGCGATGGGAAACTGCAAATCAACGAATGATAGTGAAGTCTGTGTTTAATGGGTCGGAAAGAGAGCGCCATATGACAAGAATCACTCATGAACTCTCGTGCCCGCAGAAGATAGTCTATGTGAGCAATACCGTGAGCACGAGGTAGGGTATCGGTAGATTACAGTGATAGGGCACTAAACATTGAAAATACAAAGCTTGCCTGCTAGCACCTGTGAAACGGATTGGTAACGTGTAGAACCACCTAAAGGATCCGTTCCTAGTCGCCATTCGTTTAAAAAGCCAGCAATTGGAAATTTTCCACGTAAGGGACAAACGAGGCAGCTCTACATATCTCGATGTGATAAGGGTGTGTGGGTCGGGGTAATGAAAATAAAGGGGATGAAGGACATATGCCGGTCAGGAGCTATGAAGCAGTCGATGGTGGAATTACTTGCCCACCGGCACGGTGGCGGCGGCGCCGACGCCTGGAATGAGACCAAAAGCGTAGACCGATGAGCGGACGAGGAGTAGAGTATGTTGTAACTAAGACAGGACCCACCGTGGGAATAAGGGGCCTTTCGGCATTGGTCGCACATCCAAGTCCTGTGCAATATTCGCAGCAGCCTGGAAACCCTGCACCAGAACGACACCGCGGTCGCCTTCTTCAATTTCCATGCACAGCCATCGTACAAAGGAGACACACCTCAATCCAGTTCACAACGCTGGATACATCGCGGGCTTGCAACAGGAACTGTTGTCCTTCCATGCGGATACGGATCACGTTCCGTCGCTTCACATAGTCACTTCCCAGCCCGCTCTCGGCATTGTGCAGTGAGTATGCGTACAGCAAATCTTGCGGCTGAGGGAGCGGGACACAGGGGTCGTCGACCCACAAATGCCGCCGTTCTACTGTGCGAGAGTATCACTGCGCAGCGTTCCGAGTCCGGGAGAAGTTTTGGTCGTCCTTGAGATCGGGGAGCTCGCAGACCCAGGTAGGGACCAGTCGTGACCAGAGCTAAAGTCCGCCCCGTTTTGCTGCAGAGAGGCGAACGACCGGCGAGTATCACTCTCAGGGCGCGGGACCGAAGACCCGTCACTACCTGCGCGATTCCTCCTGCGCAAGTTGGGTGGCATTAGCCGCGAGCGATACGTCAATGATGAGGACTGGCCTTCTTGTCCGGCTCCTGTCTGCGATGACAAGGCAGGGGATGGCGACGTGGGCGATGCGGGTGGCGGTACAGGTGTACCGTCCGCGCGCTCTGATTTTGCAAGTCTTGCACCGTGTTCGCGCTCCTTGTTCGCATCAGGGACAGTAGCGCTTACTTGAGCGGATGACGTAGCGATGTCACCCACACCGACAGTCTTTTCCCACAAGTTCCCGATGAGACCCTTCTCAGTAGCAGCAGATGGGCACTTGTACACGCGGAACGCGGTACCTTCTAGAACGCAGAGTATGCGACGCCACTTTCGGTCGCGTGCTTGCACGCCGGGCGCGGAGAATTCCATCTTCCATGGCATAATCGCACGCAAGTAGATGTCATTCGTGTAACGTGGGAGACGTTTGCGGCCCTCGTCGTCGCGCGGCTGGATCGCCAGACCGCGCTCGCCATAGTAGAACTGTGGATAAGGTGGCAGTGCAGAAGAGGGTCCAAAAGTGGGCATCGAGAACCGCCGCTGGAGGGATGGTCCTAATTGGGCCGGCTCGTCCAGGGCTACAGCTGCCGCAACAGTATCGGCCTCGAGGGCGAGAGAGCGTGTGGGGCTTTGGGGTGTCTTGGTTAACAGTTCCGGTGTGTGCTGCTCTTTTCTTAGAATCTCAGACATATCAACCATACTACACGAGGCTGAGGTTGCCCATGCTGCAGCACGAACACTAGAAGGCGTCGCGGCAGGTAGCACCGGAGATGTCCACGCAGGAGTCCAGGTGGTAGGGAAGTGCTGAGAACTAGGCGTCTTATCATCCCGCCGAAGATTGCCACTTGTATCGCCGTCTAAGAAGGTCAAATCCAGCGGAGTAACATCAATGCTGGGGAGGTCGCTTGGGTGGGACGTATGGAGTACCAGAGGCGAGGATGGGCTAAAGATACTTTCACCATCCTCGCTAGTTGTACCCGGGTGCTCGGGCTCTGCGGTTTCTTCCCCCACCTCGGAGTCTTCATCTACCATATCTTCATCTTCCTCGTAGAGATCATCCAGCATCGCATTGTCATGCTCCGCAGGTTCCAGGTCTTCTGAGCCCTCCATAGGCAAAGCAGGCATGCTTCGCAACGACTGCGAACATAGACGGCGAGTATCGATTACCAGGGACGGCGTAGAGGAAATAGGAGGAAGCGCTAGTATGGGGTGGTGGTTGTCGCGTGATAATCGCAGGGGATAGACACGCTGACACGCCCTCGATAGAGAATTTGGTGAGGAAAGGGGGCATTAAAATCATATGTGAGTCAGCCGGGCGGTAAGAGGATGATCCAGGAAGTAAACGAGCCGGATGATTCATGCGTCGGTCGATGGGAGGAGACTCCACACCATCCATCATCTCTGCCTTGCAAGCTTGACGCAGGAAGTTGAGGTGTCGTATAAGCCGCCGGGTGACCAGAGAAAGAGGCAGGTGAGGGAGACAAGGTAGCGGGTCGTTGAGACTTGGGAGGAGGTTGTGAGGCCGAGTCCGGGGATTGACCAGTATAGGGAGTCGGGGTTTAATTTCTCAAATGATGGGTCGTCCAGCGTGGTGAAATTAGGCTGGATCCGCCCATGACCACTGGCACAAAGACTCGTTTAGCCTTGCTTGTGTGTGACATCCCCATCCCAGCGGTTGTAAAGGATCATGGAGAATACCCAATGATATTCAATAGACTTCTTCGTACATCTCTTCCGGATGGATTCGTTGACTTTACTTTGGACTCCTACGATGTCCGTTACGCGATGGAGTACCCGACGGCGAGTCTATTGGACACCTACGATGGCATCATTATCACCGGGTCTGGTGAAGGCCCACCCCACTGCTGAGTTGACAAACTAATCACATCTCGCTCTCATTCAGCCGCATCTGCATACGAGGACGCTGAATGGATAAATAAGCTCGTGTCTTGGGTCGCTGATCTTGCCATGCACAAACCACGTATCAAGATCATTGGTGTGTATGAGGCTAATAATGCACCGGGCACATTGAAGACAGTGCATGTGCAGGAATATGTTTCGGTCATCAGATCGTTGCGCGGGCTCTTGGTGGCGAATGTGTATCGAATGGTGGAAAGTGGGAAGTTGCAATTACCGAGGTCATACTCACCGACCTTGGCCGGCGCATCTTTGGCGCGCCCACTCTCGTATGCCCGACTTTTCTTCGAATTTGACATATTTAATGACGCGTTTGGATAATAGAACATCCAACAAATGCACCGAGACCATGTACCCGCTGTCCCGCCATCATTCCATCTCCTTGGATCAACGACCACAACTAGGAACCAGGGTATGGTGCAGTTCTCAGATCCTGACACACCTCTCCCAGCACCGAACGTTCCAATACCTCAAATACATATTCTCACGTTGCAGGGGCATCCCGAGTTTACGGAAGAGATCGTGAAAGAAGTTATTAAGGCGCGAAGCGAGAGCGGGGTAATGGACAAGGGTACGGCAGAAGATGCTTGGGGTCGTGTTGACGGACGCAATGACGGGGACAACCGCATAGGGAGGGTAATTTGGGAAGTGCTCTTAGGCTAAATAGACAGTGTCAAGAGACCGGTGTTTGAATCAGGCAACCTCTAAATCGGCCATGGCCCTCTGGCCCCTCTCCCGGGCCAACACCTCACCTCCAGCTGGTCCTGTTCCTCAGCGGCACATGGTCAACGTCCAACAAAACGCTCCGAGATGGATGGCCTCAATGTAATGACACCATTCTTTTATCTGCACTAGTGGCCGTCACTGTCACGGCTAGCCCAGTCATATTGTACCGCGGCCGAAGAATAATTTGGAGTCCCCCCGAAGACACCAGTGACCACGCATGCATCCTCGGCTCCAACTCGATCCGTTCTACGAGCTACCTTCGCGTTGCTCCATCTATTCAATTCCCTTTCTACTCTGCACGTCGACGCACCATTGCATGTCGTGCTGGAGACTGTCCTTGCAATAGCACCCAGCAGAGAAGCAGACAAAGTACCACAAGGAAGACTTCGCGCTCGAAGGAGCGGCGACATCGCCGTAACAATCCATTCAAGGAGTCTCAAAAGGTGGTAAAAAGCATTAAGAGTTACAGTACTTTGTGAGTTGAATCGCCCTTCCACTTCTATCAATTGCCGCATCAGCTGATCAACACTGGTCTCAGCAAGAAACGTCTCCCGGGGGATGGGGCTTAGAATTCTACCCCTCTTCGACTTTAAGAATCTCATCAAGTCAATTACATGGTGTTTACCTCTGAAGCCATTCTCTGATACGTCGTTCGACAGCGCTGCGAGTCCATCTTGAACTGACAAGTCCAATCTGCCAACAAATGACATTGACGAGGAGTTGGAGGATAAGCTTCCTCTTTACGCAAGGTGGCACTGTCCGAAGCAGCTCCTTTTTTCGAGGAGGGAAATACATTTTCCGCGACACTTGCGAAGCTTCCGCAAGTCACCTTACTATCATGGGGATCGAGTTGTCCCACAGGTCCCATTTAAATGCATCGTCCCTCCACATAAAGCCCAGGAAAGGTCGCACTCCCGAGTCACTAGGACACCCTCCACTCCGGTTTGCTATCACGTCCAACAACTGTCGTTCCCAGCGCGAATTGAGTACAGTACCGCTAGTCGTCTCCCCGTTCCTTCTGCCTAAATGATGTCCCTTCAATACTTCTGCCATCAAGAACATATCTGAGTGAAAATTGTCATGGCGAGTATAGTCTTGAAAGAACTGGCCACAAGATATGGTTGCGAGTGGCGCTCAGCACGGACCTACAGCATGCCTTCCTCCCAGTCCTCCGCTGAACCCTGTATCAGCGCAGAGCCAAGATCGCCTCACTAAGGGGTGCACTTGACACGACATGATTATGTCAAGAGAAGGGCCAAGCGGAAGTAGAAGGCTGAGCGAAGGACTATGGTGCGTTGTGCCGGCACTGGACTGGTGAAATCATGATGGTGCGATGGCAGTCACGAGGCTGGGGTGCAGTCAAGCGTATCCCTTGATTCTTTGTAGGCTGACCAGCGTCCAATTTTCCTACATACAGTATCATACCCATGCACTGTTAATGTATGTAGGCGCACCACCTTCTCACCTGTCACCGTATCAATCATTCTGGCTTTTGTAATATCTTTGATATCCGATACAGTCGCTCGTGACAACACACCACCTATACGAACCAATTCTCGATAATGCTCGAGGGCAGCGGCACAAGTGGGAAGTACACAACTACCGGGATGTTGGTGGCGACATGACCCGGATATCCCACTCCACCAAGTCGGAGTCTCTGCCATCTGCGTCTGTCGCATCTAGGGAACGACTATCCTGTCGGGAGACTAAAGCAGAAGTTTTGGACAAAGACCCCGCGAATGGGGGTGCAGCAGACGTTCGTGAAGATGACAGGGGACTAAAGCAGCTATAACTGGAATCGATGCGAACGTTATTACAATCCAAGAGGGTAGGTATAGGAGAGAGGATAAGCAAGAAATAACAGAAATAGTCATGCTGTAGAAGATTCAGTTCGTCTGCGTTGTGTGGCTAGCATTCGCCTTTGTAGGTCAAAGGGCCCCATCAGCAGCGGTGGTACGTAGGAAAGGATTGCTATACGCACTGCCGCGCGGCCAGGATCATCTGTGCCTTACGCTCACGCAGACTCTCTTCACGCATCTCAGCTGTGTCTTCCCACACAGCGCGACCGCCTGCGTCCGGTTCCGACTGAGGTAGGGCGTCTGCGGAAGGAAGCCGGGACTCAAGCCCGAAGCGGGATATAAGCGTGTCCTTGGTGTGTGTCGGCGTCACAGCCGTCGTGGCTGCACGAGTTGCGGTTGGAACACCAGCAGGTCGCGGGGTCGCATTTGCGTCGGCCGAGCGAGGATAGAGGGTGAAGTAGGCCTCTGGCGGCTGGAGGAGATGGGCGAAAGGGATCGGAAGAGAGAGGATGAGGGGATGCGTACAGGATCGAGGAAACCGCGCTCGAGAATGTTGTTAGTAGTAAGCTCGACCGATCCGGTACGGAGGAGATCATAGTGGATGTGAGCACTGTAGGAAATGTAATATCAAGTCATTCGCTACACGGGCAGCTCTACATGCGTCATGAACGCACTTTGGGATGTCAGGGAACATCCCGGTCACTGTCTCTACCTGTGTTCGAGACGAGAATCAGTGAAGTTGATGAGATCCTGAGTGGGCGGCGTGCCATTTCTGGAGTCACTTTCTTCGGCCGGAAGCGCAGCGCTCGGGCGACAGCTTGCTCTGCCGTTGACTCGCCGCCTCATGTGTTTAGGCTGAGTGAAAAAGGAAAACTGACAGAAAAGTAGGGAACGTACTGGAGGTAGTAGCCCAACGAACGATGAAGATAATAACGGCAAAGGCGACGACAACGTTGACGACTTCTCCCATAGTTGTAACAGAGGAGCTGTTGGATTATAATTGACGTCCGAGTAACTTACTGTACTACTAAGTAGTTTGGGCGAGTGTGATGTGGCTAACCTGAGACTCTCGGCCATGACCGAACCCGTAATAAAATAATAAGTACAAGTCTTATGTCAGCTAGTCATCACCTCAGCACCAATCCATCGCCCATCCGCACAATCTCGCTCAACACGGCGCCCTCATTAAGAACCACGAGATCGCGATCTCTTCCTTTCTCCGTTCCCTGATAATTGATAACGATTAGAGTTTTGGACTTCCTTTAAACCGGTTTTCAGGCAAACCTTGGGTGCAGGAATGCTCGAAAAGCGATTCATTACCCGAAATGGCATCGGCTTGGAGATGCTCGGGTCCCATATACCGCCAAAACGGTCGCCGCCTAACGGGTCGTAGAAAAACTTGGCTGTATCGGCGTAGATGCGCTGCTCGTTATGTAAGCAACCAGGATGGAGCAAGAGGGCACTATTTGCGCACAGCAAGGTCATCAAGATATGCCTCTGCAGGGTCGAAGCCAGGCCGCAGAGGCCCATGCCCGTCCGCAGGTGGAGCATTCTCAAATTTTCCAACTTTGGCCCAGACGGACGGGTCAACAGTGACATTCTGGAAATACCGCGGGAGTACAGCTGGTTGAAGTTTCACGACGAAGTCATAATCATCTTCGGGATGAACGAATATGCTCTTATAGTGGTACGATCATATAGGAAGTGCAGAGTGTGTCTGAACGAGGGACTCACGTGGACATCTAGCACGCCCGACTCCACACCCTGTAAGTAGTCGTGCGTGGCTTGCGCAAGGGCACGAATTCGATGTGCCGCAACAACGGCTGGCATGTCTACCGTCCACATGCGCCCGTCAGGATCAACCTCAGTCTTCAGCACCCAGACGCCTTTCGCGCCGGGTACTGCGCTCGAAGATAAATTGGGTCCTGGATTAGAATCGCCGTATAGTGGGATTGTCATCCCATGCGACCAGTTCCAATCCCGTAACAACCGAATGACGCATGCAAATCCACGCTCGCGCGTGTTGGGAACCCGCGCCGGACCAACCCCTGCGAATACAGCTGCGCAGAGTACCTCAATGGCTTCTTCACTCACGTGCAACCGAAGGAGCCAGTGAGCGGCCAACCAACGCTTTACGAGCCGTACAGTGCCTCCAAATGCCGTAAATCGATGGTGGAGCGCAGCAATGGTGTTGTGATGTCGTGGTGCAGCGATGAAGCGTTGGATGTGCAATCTGCGGGCCGTTCGCGCATTCTCCAGATCGTGTAGAGAAAATGCCCCGGGCGGAGCGTGTAGAATTCTATCGAGTAATGTAGCCTCGCGATCGTGCCATATGCGCAGAGCGAATGCCCAACCATCTGGTGTGATAATCTCGAGTTGGACATGGTCGGCAGTTAGAGGAACCCCACCCGGTAACATGATGGCAATCCGTGCGTGTAGACCGGGGATGGCTTTGGTCAACGCTTGAGCAAGCCGTTCGAGAAAGGCCAGTTTCATCCTCTGTATAGCCGCGAGGTCATCAGGCCAACGCGCGGACTTCTCGAATTCAAGATTGAGAGAGATGAGTGGAACAAATCTTGAACAGAGCGGGAGCGTTGACACTACGCCCGGAGAAACGGAGATAGGGACAAAGACGCTGGTGTACCGAAGCTCCGGTGCGATTGGGTTGATACTGACAACGGCCAGCGGCAACTCCTTGTCGAGCCGTTTTATCGAGGTAGTAAGCTTCTGGAACGCCATCAATGCTGCCTTAAATCCAGAAGCACGATAATGCGAGGCGATGGCTGCTGGAAGCCGGAGGAGTGCATCAAATTCGGACTGCCACGAGGACACGGCATCCCCCTGCACACCAAAGTGTCGTGTGAGAATGTGCTGGACGATCATCGTTGGAATATGTGCCCGTCCGTCTGAATCCTGAACATGCCAAACGACGCTCTCAGTAATGCTTCCGTCCTGGAAACGCCGCAATTCAGCTTTGTTGCCCCACAACTCGCGGAACGCCTCAGCCATGTGGGATGATGTCTCCGTAGCCGTTGGTCCGTGGTCCACGAGACGGAATGCATGCTCTGGATCAAGTATTAACCCAACGAAGACATTGCGGGCACTGGTTGGAAGCCCTTGAGATAATGGGCGCGGCTGTGAGGGTGGGCGTAGAAGAGTGAAAGCCTTCACACGTGAACCTAGTGCTTGGCGTAATCGTGTAGACAGGAATGCAAGCAGGGCGCCCGGGAAAGAACCATGTTCCAATATGTTATGCATTGATAATCGTGTCGGGGCAGCAGACGATAAATCAATCCTGAATCGTGTGATTAGAAAATGGTCATATTGCGAGGTGCCAAAGGCCTACGCGATGACTATGTCAAAACGGGAAGTAAGGTCCCTATGGTCGGTAAGGAAAATTTCAGTGAACGGATCGCCAATAGGGGTGTCGCCATTTAAGACCTCCAGGGTTACCCGTGCATCATGTTTGAGCTGTGTGACAGATCAGCGAATATAGAACCTATTGAGCCAGATACTTGCCATCTCAATGGATGCGAGAGGGACACCCGCAAGGACATTAATACAAGATGATGAACTAACAAAGACGGATTCGTATCTCCCTGAGTACTCTTCTGGGGGGAACTAAAAATCCAAAGTCTTGAAGCAGCTTAGCAATACCTAAGTTCGACTGCGACGTACCAAATGTCCACCATTAATTTTCACAAAAATGGGCTCCCGAGCGAAGTCGTGCTGGGCTGGAAGACAATCAGTCATCGCTCATTGTCTGTGGTGCAACCATACAAAAGAAATCCAGAGCAGCCTTGAAGAATTGGTAGGAGCTGAGGCTGTTCCCCAAAGGGCGCCTTTTTTTATTTGTCTTTCCGTAGTGCTCATCCCCACGGATCAACAACTCCAGCACAGAGTTCCACCAAGGACCTGAACCCTCAAAGCTTTCAATGGACGTCCGCCGTCCTTCCCCATACCCCCGCTGATTGGCCCATACTCGTAGGAGGGAAAGAGCATCGCGATATGCGGGGGTGTCATCCTTTAATGTATTCACCGACAAAACGTCGCGTTGAGGAGAGAAAGCAAGCATAAGCACAGCGTTGTACAACGGAGTGGGGGGATTGTCATAAACTGAGCCGGCCGAGTCGGAAAGATGAACACGAAGATTGCCTCGAGTGGGAGATAGCCGCGTCCGTCGGATGGGAGAAGAGGGAGAAAGAGCAGGGATTATTCGTATCACTGCATTCGATTTCAAAAAATCAGTAGGCGCGTTGTCTGCAGAACGGTCAGTTGGCAACGGGATATGACACAGGAAGGTAGCACCGTGCTTGGGTCGGAGAATCAGCATCGTCAGCCGAGGATCCCCTCTTTTGGATTCGTAATAAGCGTCCACGTTGAGCTTGCTTGAGGGGTCAGACACATGCTTCGCGATTACAGCGAGGTAAAAGGCTCGCTTGTGGAAGAATCGACCATTCATATAGTCCTTTTCTTGAAACAAGCCCTATGACAAGAAAAGTTAGCAACAGATAAGTAGCACCTTAAAAATAGACGTGCTGGTGGCATTTCCACTGCTACATCTACAACCCAAGGCTCGTCATCTTTACGTTTGACGGCGACGTTGTTTATCCAGCTACCGACGATTGTGATGTTTGCTGGTTTCTCAAATGCAACCTTCCAGTTGGCATCTTCAGTCGGGGTAGGCAAAGGATAAGGTACTGAGACGATTTGCGAGGACGTGGCTGGTCCATCCTGCTGAGAACTCTTTTTCTTCCTTGACGTGCTAGACAGGAGAGGCAATTCTGAAAGAGCTCTCGCAGCTGCTAGGGGATGCTGGGGCCCAAGTGGAGGAAGAGACGACAGATAGGCGTGAAGAGAAAATAGGAATCTGTCGAGTAGTTGGTTGCGTGGGTTTCTTGGCCGAATGTTTGGTAGAAGGGCGTCAATCTGCAGGCTCCTAACAGTGAGGTAAACGAGAAACAAAATGCAGGACAAAGGGCTAACCTGGAGCTTGAAAGCGCTGGACATAAAAAGCTCTTCTGCCACTTTCATAGCTCTTACTTCTGCTCCTGTTGGAGGCATACGTAACTTGCTACCTGGGCTGGGCTCTCGAGCACTGGCTGTATCCACGGGGCTATTTGTACGAATAATACGACACACTTCTTCGCCAGCTAGCGCATCGGAGAAGTCACCAACGCCAACAGATCCACTTAATCTGTGATCACCGGCTCCTTCATCCAGGCCGAATGGATCCCCTTCTGCCGATTGGACTTTCTCCACCAACGGCGGTCGCTTCTGCGAGAGACTTAGTTTAGCAGCTATATGTGAGGAAATGCATGCCTTTTGTATGCGGTCATCTGCTCCTTGAGCGTGACGCCTCTTTAAACCTGAAGGCATGCGAGGGCTGTTGGCGGTTGGACCAAGCAAGAGATTTTCGGTGCCAGTGGTCGCTTTCGCTTTCCGCGGGCCTCCGCGGGCCGCTGCTACCGAGGTGCGAGGCAACCCACACGAACCGGGATTGCCCCTAAATTGGTTCCAGAGACAGAGACCGTCTTACGAGTTAAACCACACGCCATCCCACCCTGGGGCCTCCCTAAATGGGGCGCCTAGCACTAGGCCCATCCAGATGCAAAGGGGACGCGCGAGAAACCTGCCTCAAGCTACCTCATCATTGTCACAAACACTACGGGCTCCATCAACCGAATAGCCAACTTCGGCCCGCACCCTACACACCGTCTCGACTGCCTTTCGGAACGTAGCTGACCAACTGCTACGTACCTTCCCCAGGCCGAAGATCACTATCCGATGGGCCCCGGCCAAGTGCCAACCCCCAGGCTTTGTGCAGGATCGCACCCTTACCAAGAGCTTTGCAACAACTCCCCCACCCGGCCCCCGAATTTGTAGACACAGCTCCCATTGACGCTGTCCGCGATATGCGGAAAGCAGCCATCTCAACCTGGGACGAAAAATGGCATGCCTCCGAGCGCACCTCCCACGCTTACACTGAGGTCCTCCTAGGACCCCCCGATGGCAGGCTAAGCCAAGGCTTCAGAGCGATCGCCAAGGCCAAGCCGGACAAAAAACCAACAGGGGAAGCTGAGTCCACGCACTTTCGCTTCCTCACAGGGCGCGCTCCCACCGACCAATACGCCCAGCGCTTCCACGCAGAGCGTGCCATTTCCTTTGGGTGCGAATGCGGTTCTGATCCACAGAAGGTCAGTCACGTCATGTTCGACTGTCCTCGTTATAACGCAGCGCGCTCGGCTACTCCGCGCTTTGACTTCGACGAGTGAACTGATCGTCTTATCAAGCGTCTGTGCGGGGTGCTTCGGA
>QLOZ01000303.1:0-10521 GCA_003314065.1 Lactarius sp. MG50
TTTCTTGCTGTAGCATCAGACTTGGCCAGCTGGGGCTTGGCTCAATATGGCTAGTGTCAGCGTGACCGTGACGCAGCTAGTGCCAGTGTGCAAGCCATCCCACTCCTCACCAACACACCCACGCAAGGTAAGTAACACATTCCCTTAAACCTGACATTTTTTTTAATTCTACAGGTAGTATTATGCCTAGTGGGAGGTGAACAAGCCCAGGATTACCCCCACATGCCTCGACGTGGCATGGCGGCAGCAGCAGCGGTGGCTGCTGTAACAATGGCAACAGCGGCGGTGGCTCGCACCTCAACGCGGCAATGGCAGCGTCGGCTGCTGCAGCAGCGCCAGCACAGCGGCAGCACCAGTGGTGGCACCAGCGGGCGCAGCAGCGGTGGCACCAGTGGGAGCGGCGGTGGTGGCAACGCAAGGGCAGCAGCAGCGGCAGCGGCGGCAGCAACAGCAGCAATGGTATTTTTCCTCTTTCATTTCCTACTCAAATAATACAGGTACTATACATTCATGTACAGTATAGCGCGGTGTATATGAGCCACAATAATAGTAGAATAAAAAGTTGTTTCAACCCGTACCCATGGGTGTGGACCCTGTGGTGCACACCCATGTAAGGTTACTAAGGTAAGTAACACGTCCCCTTAAAACTGACTTTTTTCTTATTTGACAGGTATTGTTGTGCCTAGTGGGGCAGTATGAACAAGCCCAGGATACCCCTACACATTTCAATGTGGCAGCGGCGGCTCACACCTCAATGCGGCAACTCAGCGTCGGCAGCAGCACCCCCAGCACCAGCACCAGCAGCAACGCTAGCGGCAACAGCGGCAGCGGCGGCGACAGCAGCAGCAACGGTGGCTGCACCAGCACGGCGGCGGTAGCAACACCAGCACTGGAAGCACCGGCGGCAGCACCAGTAGGCTCAGCAGTGGCAGCACAGGCAGCACTAGCCTCAGCGGCACCAGCCCCGGCAGCACCAGCGGCGGCACCAACGAGAGCAGCAGCGACATGCGTGGCACCAGCAGCAGCACCAGCATGGCGGCGGAAACAGCACCGGCGGTGGCACCAGCGGGCGCAGCGGCGGCACTGTTAGGCGCAGCAGCAGCAGTACCATCAGGCGCAGTAGCGGCGGCGGCATCGGGTGCAACAGCGGCGGCACCATCGGGCACAGCAGTGGCGGCAAAGCGGGGGCAGCAACAGCGGTGGTAGTGCAACAGCAGGGGCAGCGGCGACAGCAGCAACAGTAATGTTATTTTTTTCTTTTATTTCCTACTCAAGTAGTACAGGTACTATACTATGATGTACAGTAGAGCATGGTGTAGATGAACCGGAGTCGTAGTAGAATGAAATTTGGTTTCAACTGGAACCGTGTGGTGTCGCCGTGGTGCCACCGGTGTGTAGCATCAGAGCCAGCTTCGAGCTGACCGGCTTGGCTCAGCACGGCTCAGCTCGCTCATTGAACTGGCTCGGCTTGGCTCGGCTTGCTGACAGGGTCGGCTAATGGCGGCTCGGCTACGGCTCGGCTCAGCTCATGCAGCCGCCGCAACACTACTCCCACCACCCCGACTTTGATGACGCCAGCAGCGACAACAAAGATATTGTCGCACTCCCCGACAAGCTGTTCACCAACGTGGCCGCCATCGTTGACCTAGAAGAATGCACCCTTGCCACCCAGCATGACCACCAGGACACCCTTGCCACCTGGGCCAAGACCTTCCCCCTCGAACACCACCCTGGTGGGGGATGGTGGAACGCTGACCGCCTGGTTGTCGTGGCAGACAATGACCTTAGGAGGGGAGTGATCTCCCTATACCACGACTCGACAATGGCCGGCCACCCTGGAATTTTAAAAACCTGCTTACTCATCGCCAAAGACTACTGGTGGCCGAACCTGAAGGAAACCGCCCTCACCTACGTAAAAGGATGCACCATGTGCCAAGCCACGAAAGCTAACACAACCAAACCGCAGCCGCCCCTTGTCCCCATTACAGCTAACCCATCTGCCCTGCCGTTTGAAACAGTGGCCTTAGACCTCATTGTGAAGCTGCCCCCATCCAACAGTTTTGATTCCATCCTGACAGTCACAGACCATGACTGCTCGAAGGCCACCATCTTTATCCCATGCCGAGAGGCCATGACCGCACCAGAAATAGCCACCCTCTACGCCCAGAACATCTTCCCCCATTATGGCATCCTGTGAAAGATCATCAGTGACAGAGGCATGCACTTCGCCTCCCAATTCCCCTGCGAACTATGCAAGTCCCTAGGCATAGAACAGAACATCAGCACAGCGTACCACCCCCAGACCGATGGCCAGTCCGAGCGCACCAACCAGTGGCTAGAACAATACCTCTGCATCTACATCAACCACCAGCAGGACAACTGGGCCACCCTCTTGCCCACCGCACAGTATGTCCATAACGCCTGGCCAAGCAGTACCACAAAGAAGGTGCCATTCCAACTCCTGATGGGCCATGTGCCACGTGCCCATCAACCACAAAGATCTGAGAAGATGCCATCACTCCAGGAGCACCTAGACCATATCAATCAAAGCCAAAAGGCCGCCCAGACCACCATGACGAATGCACAGTCCCTTATCAGCGCCAGGAAAGGTGCACGATTTAGGCCATTCGCCCAAGGACAAAAGGTCTGGCTCGAAGGGAAGCACATCCACATCACCCAGCCAAGCACAAAACTCACTCAACGACGATACAGTCCCTTTGCCATCACCAGAGTCATCTCCCCAGTAGTATACCAAGTCGCAATTCCCCTGCAGTGGAAGCTCTGATGGGTCCATGACGTCTTCCATGCCAGCCTCCTCACCCCGTATGTAGAAACTAAAGAACATGGCCCCAACTTCACAGAACCACCTCCAGATGTTATCGATGGAGAAGCAGAGTACGAAGTCGAGGCCATCCTTGAATACCGCCAATACGGAAAAACCAAAGAGCCACAGTACCAAGTCAGATGGACAAGGGTACTCCACAGCAGAAGACACATGGGAACCTCAGAAGAACCTCAAGCACGCCATGGAGTTACTCCGAGAGTTCCACCGAGAAAACCCCAGAGTGATAAGGAGGGCCTATATAAGACATGCCTTGACTGCCCTCAAGTCCTCACCTCCCAGTTCACCACCCACTTCCCGTTCATCTCAGACACCACCACCAGCATACTCCTCCCTCCATGTCCACCCATGGCTTGCTGCAAAACCAACAGCTCAACATCGAAGAAGGTCCCCATGCCCGGGACTCACCCTCGCCGTTGCCAACCACCACAAAGAATGACAGCCAGTCGAGCTCCGAGGACGTCCCCTTTGCCACCAGAGTATTCACTGTCGGAAGCACTGACAGCAGCAGCAGCGACAGCGACAGCACCAGAGCTCATGGAGGAAGTAGACCGCATTCTTGATGAAGTACTCATGTCCCTAGCCTGCACTCCACCCCTGACCTCTCAGACCACCCACTCAGCTCAGACAACCTCTGCAGAGTCTGTAATGCCCCCATCCGGATTGGCGACGGCCACGCCACCTGGAGCCCCTCCCCCATCTCACACCTCGCCATGGCCACTACCGACACCACCACCCTCATCTTCAATGCAACAATGATGATCCCAAGCCCTCAGCCGCCTCAGCCAGCTGACCCCCACCTTCGTGCAGCGCCACCCATCGGAGCCACCGTCGCAACCGTGCTTCCAGCTGCCAACAATGACCTTGCCTGCACCATCCAGTTTCTGCCGCTGGGATCAGTCCCTGCCCCTTGGTTCAGTATCACATGCAGCTATGCAGATGTCGCCGCCACCCCCTTTGGTCAAGGAAGAGGTGCCGGAACAACTCCACGCCCCCACAGTAGCACCAGAGATACAAGCCACAGTCAGCCAGACAGAGCGCTCGGCCACTCTGGTTATCTCCTGCAATGGGATTGACTTGTTGACAATCCAGGTGAACATGACGTTATCCTTGTCCCTGATCACAACAATAGACTAGTTCCTGCCACCTTCTACGCTGTTAGGCTCAAGCGTGGCCTAGTGCACGACATGTGCGTCTGGGGGGTTCTTGGCTTGGTCTAGCCCAAGCCTAGGCTTCTGGAGACTCTGGGAGGGCCTGGAACACGCAGGCGAAGAGAGGATTCACAAGAAGAGGAGTGCTTCTTGGAGCGGAGATAATGAGTTGAAGCCAACTATTATCTACAGTCCAAGAGGGACAGTTCTTCTTGGCACAGGGGGAAATGAGTCAGAATTCGACTATTACCTCCTAAGCCAAGAGGGACAGTGAAGGCTAAAGCTCTCAGAGGAACCTGAGAGGAACTCTAGCTTCAGAACGGGTGGAACTAGCTTGATTGCTCAAGAAGTCAAGTCTGGGTCCATACAACTGAGACAACGCACTATAAGTACTGGCTGGGGTCAAGGGTAAGTAAAGACGCGTCATAGATAAGTATGAGGTCACTGGTAAGGGTACAGGGTAGGTAGAAAGAAATGCGTCACAGTACCAGGGCATAGGGCCAAGGTGCGTCATGAATTGGTGGTCAGTAAGCAACAGGGGAGGGGTCTAGAGGTGGTGGGCTGAGGGTGAGGGTACAGGGTCAAGGTAATGGTACAGAGCGAAAGAAAATAGTACAGTAAGCGGTCCAGATCGTAACATACGCCCACTTCACCCGCCTCAACGAGCCCCTTGTCCTGGGCCGTCTCACCACCACGTCCCCCATCTATGCTGAGCCCCTCTTTGCTAAACCCTGTCCCGATGCTCACCTTCCAGAAGTAGATGACTGGGACCTCATGGCCCTGGAAGGGAGCCACCAACACCATCACCACATCGACCATCTCCTTGACAGCCTTTGCAATGCAGGCGTGCTCGCAGAGGTCCACCGCTACCGCATCACCATCTGCCAACTCCAGTTCCAGGTAGAACAGGAGTACAACCACCTACTCACCACCCTGGCACGTCATGCCAAGTATTCCGCCTCCCAGCTTGCTGCAGATGCTGACCTAGTGTGCCACCGATTCTGGCTCAGAGATGAGCTGCACAGCATTGAGATGCGTCTTTTCAATGCCGCCGTCATGTCCCACATTGGCCTGAAGCTCGACCAGATCCTCGAGCATCCTATACTCCCATCCATGTCCTACTGGCTCCACGGCCACCCCACCACTCACGAAACCGACATCGTGGCCAATCTCCCCATCTGCGTCCCTGTCCATTCTGTCATGGTTACGAGGGACCGTGGCTCAAAGCGAGCTCGCGTTCTTGTCACGTGATCGAGTAGGCACTATGCGTGACCTAAGTCGTCTGGTATTGCACGTGATCCTGGGAAGGATGATCACGTGGTATCTTGTTGGAACGAAGTGAGGCCGAGGTGCCCGAGGCCGAGATGCCCGAGTACTTGGTTCCGGTAGGTCCTTCGCAAAGGAGCCTTTCTGTGACGTTGCACGTGTTATAGCACACGTTGCCAAGCTTCGATGTGGCTTACTAAGCCGGAGCGGTGATAGAGAAGAAGAGAAAGGTAGATGCTTTGTCACGCAGTCACAAGGTGATTGCAGGAGGGATTCAACTCGTATTGGAGACGAAGTTGAGACTGGGGATTCCAGCTCAACTTCCTACTGCTTTTATACTACTACTCCTAGTCATTACGAGTCGTAGGTAGGAGTCAACGAAGAGTCAGTAGTGCTCACCAAGAGTCACTACTATCAGTCGCGTACAGTCGCGACGACCCTTAGGGAGTCGCCATGAGTCGCTCGTACAAAGTCGCGTCGCGTCGCAGTCACGAGGAGTCATCGCGTCACATGACATATGGTCACATGACAACTGGTAGTCCGAGTCGCGTCACATGATATCTCATCATGTGACAGTACAGGTCACGGGTCAGAGCCCGAATGGCGCGTCAAGTAAGAGAACATAAAGAGAATGGAAAGAAACCGTAACACATTCCCACTCCATGACCACTCCTTCGACACCTCGACACCCCCACGTGCCTCCTGTATCCCCTGCTCCCGTCCCAGTTCACCAGCATGTGGTGTGCCTCCTGAGGCACAAGACCCCCTGCGAACCCGAGTCCTCTCCTGATGCCAACAATGCGGGTCACACCCTGTCTGGTGAGCCTGCCACCTCTGACTAGAACAGCATGGCAGCTGTTCCCTTAGGGGAGGGCATACATCAGCCAATTCCGGAATGTCTGGACCATCTGGGGCCGGTCTTAGCAGTCTGAGGCCAGTCTTAACAGTCTGGGTGGTCTGAGTAGATTACATAATATGTCTGAATTCCGTCTGAGCGGTCTGAGTGGTCTGTGTAGATTACCTAATGTATCTGAATTCTGTCTGAGCAGTCTGAGTGGTTTGAGAGGATTACCTAATGTGTCTGAATTCTGTCTGAGGTGTCTGAGCAGTTTGAGAAGATTACCTAATGTGTCTGAATTCTGTCTGAGGTGTCTGAGGCAGTCTGTACACACATGACATATGACAAAGCGTAATAACATGTTAGATAATTATTCAAACAATAAATCTACCAAAACACAATTTGAACCCTCAACCTACTCACATGACTACTTAGACAATTTTACCATTGCACCAAGCAAGCTTGCAAGAGCTGATCTAATAACACCCATATAAGTAGGAGCTCTGTAGCAGTCTGAATAGATTACCTAATGTGTCTGAGGCTGTCTCTGTCTGCGAGCATGCTATGCATGCTGCTACTACGCACTTGTAATCTCACATGCACATTGTGTGCACTCTAGATTTTTTGTGCTATGTAAAGAGAACTAGATCATACAAGTATTATAAAGACATTTCTCATACGTGCACTATGTATGCTATTGCCTCCACCAGTCGTCAACTTGTCGCACAGCACCTGTGAAGGCTACTGCTGCTGTTACTGTTGCTGGGCCACCCGCACGCCGTGTGCGCTCTTGCTCCGCTGGTCGTCACGCAGTGCCTGCTGCTGCGCATGCCGATGCAGAGCCATGCGCTCATGACCTCATGTGCGCCATGTGCACTCTTGCCTCTGCTGGTCGTCACGCAGCATCTGCTGTTGCTGTTGCTGCTGTGTGTGTGCCAGTGGGCCATGTGCTTGCAATCTTGAGCGTGCTGTCTGCACTCTTACCTCCACTTGTTGTTGCGCAGCACCTGCTGCTGCTGTGCATGCACCTTCATTTGTGTTTGCCTGGGCCCACCGTTGTTGATTATCTGAAACACCATAGTCAGCATAGAAACACAGCTATCTTACTTACTTTCCCCACCTGTGCACTTGCACTGTATTTGTGACTAAAGACAAGAAAATAGTTAGTTATATTGTTGTGTAATGAATGCATCACACAGTGGCGCACGAGTATTGAAATGGTGTCAAATTTTTTCCGTGAGAGACAACAAATACAAACAGACACACACAAACATGAAAAAAGAAATTGAACAAGTCAACATAGCAGCACCACTCCCACCTCTCATCAATCGATGGCTGTTGACTTCATCTGCGAGGACTCAAGGCCCATTTAAAAGAAAGATGCAAACTTTTATTATTTCTTAGTTACTAACAAGTTATTCTATCTTAGGTTTCTGCACAGCAATACGCCGGCCCACCAAACCCCTCCCCATCCAAATGGGATGTGGATGAGTGGTTTGTTTGGGGCTGGGCAGACCCCAATGAGTCACTGGAAGGCCTACAGTACCTGCAAGGTAAGAACTCCATGCCATAAACCCGCCATGTCACTGCTGACCCCTTTCCCACTGCAAACATGCAAATGTGCCGTGTCACAGGATCCTGCAGCGGCAATGCAACGGCGGCAGCAACAGCAGCTGCAACAATGACATGTGACCACACCACATAAGCAGGTCTGGAGGGCCTCCCCCTTATCCTGAGCGCACATATCCCTGTCATCCTCCTCCCTGTTTCGTCTGAACTAACCATCTCTCTAGTCACAGGTCTGGTCCCTCCACCTCCCCTCACTTGCTGTCTCCACCTCTTCAATTCACCTCCCTCTGCCAGTCACCCTCGCACTCCCGATTCCAACCACCCCCCATCTCACCCACATTCTTGCGACGTTCTCGCACCAGACCAAGATCATCTGCTCAACCAGGCCTCAGCCAAGGTGATCAACTTGTTCAGCACAGACAGGCAGATATGGATCAAGCGTGGTGGGCTGTGCTGATCGCTGCCTTGCAGTCCATTGCGACCAAGGTAGGTTGTCCCATGCATCTCTGATTGAGAGGTTCGACTTGACTAATCTTTTTTTTTTTCTTTTCTTGTGCATTCATTAGCGTACAATCTACAAGCAGGTGTGTGTGCGGCGTGCATGCGGTGTGCGTCCGGCCATGCAGGCGGCGTGCGATCTGCCAGAGGGGGGGTGATCAGCAGGCGTGTGTGCGTTTATGATGTACTGTACCATATGTTTACATGGTACTAGTAGGCTATCATCTATATACAGTAATAAAGCCGAATTCTGGTTCATCACTAATACCCCATCTATATGTGTCTGAAAGCTGTCTGAATCCTGTCTGAGTGTGTCTGAAAGTGGTTCTGAAAGTGGTCTGAATCTGGTTTGAAAGTGGTCTGAATCCAGTTTGAAAGTGGTCTGAATCCAAGTCTGAATCTGGTCTGAATCCGGTCTGGTGTGTCGAACTCCGCCTTAGTGGTCTGAGGTGTCTGAGTGGTCTGAATCTGGTCTTAGTGGCCTGAATCTGGTCTTACCGGTCTGAGCAGTCTGACTCAGACCTAATTCAGACAGCCCGGAATTTGCAGATGTACTGTTACAATCTCCCTCGTGGACTGTCCTGGCCCGCCTACCACTGTGGCTTGGACTGCTTACAATATTATGCTTACTCTTAGCCTGTGACTCATAAGCCTGATTACTGTACGTGCTTATGGACTGCTGACTGATTGTCTTGGCATTGTGACTCATGCTGGTCGATCCGCAGATCGACCTGCTACTATACTTAGACCCTGACTCATCCTGACTCATCTTGATACTATACTTAGCACAGAACATTCTTGGACATTCTACTACCTTCGTTATGACTTGGTAGTAGGTGACACATGACTCCCTGTAGGACTCCTATATAAGGAGTCCACCTTACGCAGAGTCAAGCCCTAAGCTTAACTTAGTTTCGCAATTGGGACTTGACCTTGCCCCTTCCCTCTGTCCCGTGCCTTGAGCTCTGCTATCTCAAGTTGCCTCTTGCCTTATCGTTGCCCTCACCTTGCTCGGATGCTCTAGCTTTACTCCCATGCCCCTCTAAGTCGGCTGTAATGACTTAGCTTATATTGCCTTGGGTCACGCGCATCTCGTGACTTTGCAATACTCCAAAGACCTCAGCTTATCTCTTCATGTCATTGAGACCACTGGAAGTGTCTCACTTGGATCCCATGCTCCTCATTGTCGCACGTGATCCCCTTGTCTAGTCTCTTAGGCTTAGTCGCACAAGTCATGCCAGAAGGCCCCTTGAGCCTTAACACATGTACAGCAACAACCAGATTCTCATGGACTCAATACAACATCACATGCAGGTGCACAGCCTTCACTATGCCCATAAAATGAGGCCCTGTGTCATAGTCCATAACCCATGAGGTAAAGGTTCATCCTGGTGAGGACCCAGCAAGATGAGGAGCAACTGTGCTACACAGTGCAGTGCAGACTGCTGACCAGGTGGCGAGACATGGCATATGGGGGCCAAGAAGTGACCAATATAGCTGTGGATGCCGTCCAGTGATGTCATCTGTACAGTAGGGTGACAAAAGTTTTGGAACAGTCACATGACTAAATTTGGCTGAGGTTCATGAAGTTGAGCCTATATCTCAATCAATACCCCACCTAAAATGCCCAAAATATTTGAGAGTCATGTTGCCAGTCCTGTGATCAGATCCCTCCCTTGCACCAAGTCTGCAGTTGGACTGACTCACCCACAAATTGCTAATCTTGTGGGCTAGTGTTGCTGTTACGGTTTGCAGCCCTGCGTTCTGCGTTTCGGTTTTTCATCCCAGTACTTACCGTCACATGACTTAAAACCATGTGACAGCCTTCTCTGACTGTTAGTGACTCATGCACAACTGTGTGCGACTCGACGTGGTGTGCATGACTCCTAGTGCTTCAGATTGACTCATAGCATACCTAGATGACTCATCCCTGACTCTTACTAGTCAAGGTGTATAAGTAGTGACAATGTGCGAAGTTGAGAGCCCTAGTCTCAACTTAAGTCCCAGAATACAAGTTGTGATAAAGATCTCTTGTTGTGTGACCTTCCCCCTCCTCATCCTTATCTCTATCACCGCTCCAGGCTTAGTAAGCCGTCCTGAAGCTAAGTAAAGCATGCTATAACGCTTACGGTCACACCTGGAACTCAACGGTCGCGCGTCGCTTATCTAAGTACCACCTTCCTCGAAAGGAAGTCGTTCGCACGACCACGTGGCATGAATCGAGCTCACTTCGAGCCACGGCCCCTTGTAGCCGTGACATAAGTTGAGACTCCCCATCTCGACTAGAACACGGCCGTGTGCGAATACATAACGATATTTCACAACGGCGACACTACGGATTAACTTCCCGAACGACA
>QLOZ01000304.1:0-34361 GCA_003314065.1 Lactarius sp. MG50
GAAAACTAGGGGTGCGTCTCGTGCGCAAGCCAGATGACAGCATGAATCTGACCTCGGGCAAACCCGGGCCAGCGACCTTGCCGGCTTGGCTGGGCCCGATGGCCGGCCCGGGACTCGGCGGTCCGGTCAGTGGCCTCGACTAAGTTATTACTTAAGGCCACATTTTAAAACACCGCATTGCAGATGACTGTTTATCTTGACATTACGATGACATCACCACCACAATATCCCAAGAAAAATGGGCGCGCGCAGATTGTATGTGTCGACCCTCTCAACCTCAACCAATGGTGGACCCAGTGCCTACTTCCTCAGAACCTACTCCCTCGACATTTGACTCAATCGTCATCCATTGTGATGCCGTGGGTCAGTGGACCGCCATTCCAGGCGATGATCCCCTGTCTCAGCTCCGTGACAAATTCTGGGGATATAGCATGAAAAACGAAGAGGACGAGTGGCGTAGGGAGTACCCCGAAAACGTAGATGATGATGTCGAGAATATGGAAAATGAAATTGGCCCGGGCTGCTACCCCCTTGACTTTGGTGACGAGGACCTCGGGCGCTCCAAACTCTGGATACGCAAAGATTACATACGCATTTACGATTGTTGCGAAGAGTTCTACAATGACATTACGCGCTTGAAAAGCATTGCGCCCTCTGTCATCATAACAGGACAACCCGGTATCGGTAAGTCCTTCTCGTAATAAACTTTTGGTTATGAATTACAACTCTGGCGGAAAGGGAAAACCTACTGGATTCTTTATGCTCTGCGTCGAAGACTCGCCGAAGGAAAGCCGATTATTTGGTATCGTGAAGACCGGTGTTTCCTGTTCGCAGAGGATGGGGTTTTCGCGGCCCCTTCGAATCACCGAATATCTAAGTTCAAGACGTTTGTTTGGACTCTGGCTGATTCGGACGATGGATTCCCAAGTCGTCTCGCTCAACAGCACACCAAACACTTTCTCCTGTATACTACGTCTCCCCACCGAGAGCGGTGGAAACCGTTGGAGAAGATTACCCACTTCGCAGTACTTTTCATGAACCCTTGGACGCGAGAAGAAATATTCCAAGCGTGAGCTTCACCGTTGTTATTTTGAGTGCTTGGCTTCATCCCTGGCTGTGTAGCGCTCCCCTTCATGGGTTTAATGATACCCATCGCATACGTATCAATGAGCTGTATGATCATTTTGGTCCCACCCCTCGTATATGCTTCGACTTCCTTTTGAACGAGTTTCAGTTAATCAGTCATGAAGAGAGTTATCAAAACACAATGTCTTTAAAGGCAGAGCAACTGCGCCGTTTTATTTCAGATAGTATAGTGCTGAACTGGGATGCCGCCTCTTTTTCAACTTTTCTCCTCAAGCGCGAGAACGTCGATGACCTTGCGCGGGCGTCTGTGGAACCTATCTCGACTTTCGTCAAGTCGGAACTTCAAAAACGAATTCGGGCAGAGGAGCGAGGCGAGCAGATACGCCTCTATGAGTACCTTGCCTCTGTGGCAGACCTAGGATGGAGACAGATGGCCGATCTTGTGTTCGAGTGCTTGGCTCAGTCGACGTTTCAGACAAACATTGTACTCGAGCTCATCCCTATGGTGAAACGGACATTCGATGCATCTACCAACTCCAGCCAAGGGTGTAAAGGAAAGGGATATCCCCAGTGGCACTCCAACCACAAAAAGAAGGCGGATAATTTCCCCGGTGGTACTCAAACCACGAAAAGAAGGCGGACTACTCTCCGGTGCTACCCCAACAAGGCGGACTCGTCCTCACAATCGGATCACCATTGGATCAAAGTTTCCCCGACAAAGACGGTCGAATATCAAGACTCTGAACTGAAGGATATTCAACCTGGTATCTTCTACGTGCCCAAGTTGACGAATCAAGTGGCGTTTCATTCTTTCATCATGGCGAACGGACACTTCTACATTTTTCAATTCTCGGTCGGGTATAGTCACTCAATCAAACCAGGCATAGTTCCGTTCTTTTCGCAGCCCCCGCTCCCGCCAAAGACGATGTGGCACTTTACATTCGTTATCCCTCCTGGCTCGGAAATTAGTTGCCCACAACCACGTGACCCCGAGCTGAATGAGTTGCTAAAGGAGATGCAGTTGTTCTCTGCGGAGTTGGATCCTGGCATTCGACGCAGTTCTGTCCCTGTATCATTCACTTTCGAATAAAGGATTGTATGAACAAAGACCACTTTGTACCGTAACCTCAGTTCCCTTGGGGGATCCTGATGGCATTGGCAGCAAAGCATAGAGCTGTAGACTTGTTCCGGCTCCGTCATCCCTGTTTCCCCATGCGTCCATCCATTGAATCTACCCGCTTCACACACACCTGGATGGCAGCGTTCAAGCGTATCCCCGTGGCAAAGTGGCTGAGGGCCCTGACTCCGCCACATATCCGCTCCAGTACTATCAGTGACCAGGAGCAATCCTTGCTCTGTCTCGCTTCGGTCCGTGCAGCAACAGCAGAGGCGCCAGTGCGGTCAAGCTATCGTCGTTGATCGGCCGTCTACGCCGGCTGCGTCCCGCTCATCCCCGGCTACACTTCTCCGGCGTCTGCGACCTCTTCTCTGCGCTCGTCCTCGGCCACTATTTCCCCTCCTCAGTCACCCTCGCCACCCGCTCCTCCGGACACCAGCAATCCCTCCACACCGCTGCGGCCGGCGTCGTCGTTGTCGTCATCTTCCCTTCCGCCGCTCCTGCGTGCCGTTTCTCTCCGGCTGTTCATTCTCAGTAGGTATATATGTACTCGGGCCTGAACAACCATACATAGAGGACGTACCTTCCTCGACAACAGCGACCGTGGCGCCTGCAGTCACGGTGGAATACTAGGGAAGGAGGTCAGAGGTCACATGATGAGGAAGTCACGGGACAAGTAGTACATATAGCGCGAGAGTAATTGAACCCATCGACGAGTCCTTGGGGGCGCGACCCCTCTCTCCAACGGTGGCAGAGAAAATACTGGAATTCATCAGGAAAATTCGGACTTTCCTTATTTACACTTAAGGGTTCTTACCGCTACTTAACTGATCTAATTCACTTTTTAAAGTCGTTGAAGTTTCCTGAAGTATAAATGTTTATAAGGGATTATTATGATTATAACGCCCAGAAACTATTTTGGCCCCGAGAATTGCCTGAAATTTTGACGCAACTTACTGCCTTTGTCAGAACTTAGGGCGCGGCCTTTTTTTTTTTTCGAAATTTGCCGGTTTTTTTAGCCATGTAGTAATTTGTTCATAGCTCTCTCAATTCTCATTGTATCACCACAATTTCTATATATTCTTGATCGCATCGATGTGTTCCACATGCCCATAATGTCAAAAGTGTGAAAACAGGAATTATCAATTGTGGTTGTATTTGAGGTCGGTGAACTGCCACTCATCACACTCCTACCTCCATGGCTGCTCGTCAAGCAGCTGCTCCAGGAACCTCAAAATCATTTTCCCAACCTGTCTTGCACCATCCAAGGTCATCCAGTCTGACTTCACTGACTTGGCAGACGAGACAGCTGTGGACCCTCATCCTGCCAGTGCAGACTCTCCTGAATCTGATGACACACTCTTCCCTTCAATCTCAACACTTGAATGGCCTATTCCCGGGAATTGCATAGGTGTAGAAGGTGTGGAATGTGATGCCGTGGTTCAAGTTGTTTGCTGAAAAAATGTCAAATCTATTTGGGGGAAATTTCCTATATTTGAGCATGTAGAAATGTGGAACACATCGAGGCGGTCAAGAATATGTATAAATTGTGTCGATAGCACAAGAACTGAGTGAGCTATGAGCAAATTACTACTCAGTCAAAAAAAACAGTGAATTTAAAAAAAAAAATCGGCCGCGCCCTAAGTTCTGACAAAGACAGTAAGATGATGATGTTATGGTGACATCATCGCAAGAATAAATGGGTGCGCGCAGCGAAGGTCTGAATATGTCGACCCCCTCAACCTCAATCAATGGTAGAGCCAGCGCCTACTTCCTCAGAGCCCACTGCCTCGACATTTGACTCAGTCGTCATCCTTGAAGACACTGAAGATCAGTGGACTACCCTTTCAAGTTACCATCCCCTGTCTCAGCTACGTGACAAATTCTGGGGATACAGCATGAAAGACGAAGAGGACGAATGGCGTAGCCATCACTGGCACCCCGAAGACGAAAGGATGAAGGTAGATGATAATGACGATATGGAAAATGAAATTGGCCGGGGCTGCTACGCCCTCGACTTTGGTAACAAGAATCTTGGGCGCTCAAAGCTCTGGATACGCAAAGATTATATACGAATATACGATTTTTGCGAAAAGTTCTACAATCACATTGGGGGCTTTGATAGCGGGATTGCGCCCTCTGTCATCATAACAGGACAACCTGGGATCGGTGAGTCCTCGCAATTAACTTTTGGTTATGAGTTTCAACGCGGACGGAAAGGGAAAACCTACTGGATCCGTTATGCTCTACGTCGAAGACTTGCCGAACGAAAGCCTGTTATTTGGTATCGTGCAGGCTGCTGTTACCTGTTCGCGGAGGATGGCGTTTTCCGGGCCCCTTCGAGTAACCTAATAGACTTCAAGACGTTTGTTTGGACTCTGGCTGATTCGGACGATGGTTTCCCAAGTGGACTCGCTAAACAGGACACCAAGCACTTTCTCCTGTACACTACGTCTCCCCACCGAGAGCGGTGGAAATCGTTGGAGAAGATTACCCACTCCGCAGTACTTATCATGAACCCTTGGACGCGAGAAGAGATATTTCGAGCGTAAGCCCGTTTTCGTTCTGGGTGCTTGGCTTCATCCCTGGTTGTATAGCGCTCCCCTTCATGGATTGAATAAGACCCATCACACACGTATCAATGAGCTGTACGATGATTTTGGCCCCATCCCTCGCGTATGCTTCGACTTCCTCAAGAACAAGTATCAGTTAATCGATCATGAACGCTGTTATCAAAACACAATGAACTTTTTAAAGGCAGAGCAGCTGCGCCGTTTGGTTTCATATAGTACAGTACTGAACTTGGACGCCGCCTCTCATTCAATTTTTCTCATCAAGCGCGAGGACGTCAATGACCTTACGCAGGTGTCCGTGGCACCTATCTCGACTTTAGTCAAGTCGGAGCTTCTAAAGCGAATCCGGGCAGAGGAGCGAGGCGAGCAGATACGCCTCTACGAGTACTTGTCCCTTGTGGCAGAGTCGAGGCAGATGGCAGATCTTGTGTTCGAGTCCTTGGCCCAGTCGAAACTTCAGACAAACGTCGCACTCGAGCTTATCCCTATGGTGAAACGGACATCCGACGAATCTACCAACTCCAAGCAAGGGAATAAAGGAAGGTGGCACTCCAACCACGAAAAGAAGTGGGATACTGGCAATTTCCCCGGTGATACTCAAATCACGAAAAGGTGTGCCCGGTGGACCAGGGCGGACTCGGATCATTGGGTCAAAATTTCCCCGAAGAAGACGGTCGAATATCAAGGCTCTAAACTGAAGAATATCCAACCTGGTAACTTCTACGTGCCCAAGTCGACGAATCAAGTGGCGTTTCATTCCTTCATCATGGCGGACGGACACCTCTACATTTTTCAATTCTCGATCGGGTCTGGTCACTCAATCAAACCAGGCATAGTTCCGTTCTTTTCGCAGCCCTCGTTCCCGCCAAAGACGAAGTGGCACTTTATATTCGTTATCCCTCCTGGCTCGAAAATTAGCTGCCCACAACCATGTGACCCCAAGCTGAATGAGTTGCTGAAGGAGATGAAGTTGTTCTCTGCGGAGTTGGATCCTGGCATTTGACGCAGTACTGACTGAGCCTGTCCCTGTATCATTCAATTTCGAGTCCATGTAAGACTGTATGAATAAAGACCACTTCAACTCGTGTTGTATCGTGGCTTCTTCGGGGTCTTGATGGCGTTAGCAGCAAAGAATAGCAGACTTGTTCCGGTTGAGTTGTCACAGTTGTCACAGTTGTCCCATACGTCCATCCATTGAATCTACCTGCGCTTCACACACACATGGATGGCAGCGTTCAAGCGTAGCACTCCTTGCATGACTAGCAGACAAGAAGGGGGTGTTGGGGCGATCGAGTCATGGCGACGCGCTCTAACGCGCGAGTGCACTCTCCCTCCCACGTCTTGAGGGCCTCGCGGATGCCTGCGGGGTAATGGATGTGGCGGACATCAGTTCGTAGCCCTCCTCCCCCTACCTTCCATCATGTTACTTGTTGCCTTGTTCGCTGATTTGGGTGGGGGAACGCCGCTGTCGTCGTCACGTTTTCTCGTGCGTAGTCACGTGCTCGTGCAGTGGGCGTAAATATCATCCTCAGCTAGATATGTACTATACGCGTCGGTTTTATCCCGTTCGCTCGTGTGCCTGGGCGAGTCATGGATCTATCCGATGCGTTTGTGCAGTAGCACGCGAGAAGCATCAACAACGATGGGGAACGGGGTTGAGCTAGGCGCTGACGTTGACTCAGACGTGCACCCTGTCCGAGTCCAAGTGTCTATGAATGAGCCATGAGCAGAAGTAGTCGTCCAGACTACCCATACTTCCACCCGCCCACGAGCGTCCTACTTCGCACCCGTGATGGTATGTAACTGTAGGAGAATAATCGACGGCTCAGTCTTTGGGGAGAAAGACTGTATATTTAGTGTATCTACCTGTTGGAATATGGGCTAGGTAGGTACACGTTAGTGAAAGTAAAGGAGGGACGAGAATGGTAATGCTACTGACCTCAGTCTTCGAGAGAAAGACTGAGGGACTACTGGCAGACAGTATCGTACTATAAGTATCCGTAACGAGGGTAATGTCCGGGTGAAAATAATTTTATAGCGAGTTGAGGTGCATCAGGATTCAGGACGATCAGGTCGTCCATCTCAATCCGGTCCTGCCGGCCCGGCCGTTGGCACGCCGCAGCGTGTGGCTGCACCTCCTCCAACAGTAACATAGTGTAATCTAACCAGGGCGCGTCTTTGAATCAATGCCAGAGAACAATTGCAGACAACAATAATAAGTTATGTATGAGGAACCTAGAAAACTCCCCATACTATGGTTCAGCAATCATCAGGCCTCCTCCATCTTCATGACTATATCACCTCCCAGTCCGATGCCGCGCGTGATGCCCGCCCATAATGTCTCCCCTACCACCTCGACGCCGCCGCACCACATACTATACCAATGCCGATCCCAGTGACAGCCCCCGTGCCGGCGCCCTGCCGCGACAGCATCGGAATTACGCGGTGGAGCCCAGGGATTGGACGGAAGCCTACCATGAGGTTCTACGCCCGCAACTGAGCTCCTGTTGCTGGAGCTTCGGCACAGTGCGAAATAGTGACTCTGATACGTCAAGCAATACCACCTGTGAGTCCGTGAGCACGCAGAAGTCCAGCGCGTGTCGCGCAACGTCGGCGGGGACCCTCCACACAGGTTAAATGTTACGCGCCACCACCGGCAGCCTTGGCCACCTCGCGTCGGGATGCGCGCGAGTACCTCGAGCACCGGCACCGTGTCGCGCAGGACGACGATGAGCGCTGGGAGGGCGCCAGCCAGTCGGTCATGCCGCAGAAGCGCATGCAGGAAGGGCTCGGCTTCTTCGTGCGGGTTTGGTCGGTGATTGTGTGCCTCTTCTTGGGACGGGAGACGCCTAAAGTGGTGGTGTAAGAACGGCCTGTCCGTAGCTGGTCCTTGCAGGAGATGGACGCACATTGAACATGGGGAGTGTAGTAGATGAAAATGGCGTGATATGTGCCGACGCGTAGGTGAATTATCCGGTTTGCGGGTCGAACGAGAGCAGCCTCACATCCTCCCACTGCTTGTCCTCCACTGTATTCACTTCATGCACTTGCACATGAGTACATCATCACCCAAGGAATGAGGGTGAAAAGGTAGGCGTAACCTTGCGCGCGATGAACACAGCCTTGGACACGCTCTCCCACTCGTTCCGAAATTCACCCATACACACATACACCGAGTCCAGCCTCATGCACATCATACACGATACACATGAACGGCTGCCACACGCCACGCGACAACGATGCCGTTGCAACGCGTCGCCCAATTAGCTGCTGCACGTGACGGCTTGACGCACATCACGACCTTCGCGCTCACTACGCAAGGGGAACAACGCGGATGTTTATCATGGCCGGATCGCGCGCAGCCGAGTAGCACAGGACGTCAGACGACTGTATGAGCAGCGCTAGGATTCTTGTGAGAGCGTGGTGTGGAGGGGGCCAGCATCGAGGGGCGACCCCTGCTAACGGCATTGACAGGTGCTGCTGCGGTCAAAAGGGATGGGGAATATACGTGCGAGTATGGTATATTGAACCTTTTGGGCTGCTTCTCGACCTTCGTGTGTGCTACACGAGCACTGAAAGAGCGCGATTAGCCTCACATGAGACGGGAAGAAGGCAGAGGCTTACCAGCAGTAAGTATAGAGTTTGCGTAGGACCAAAGTTTCCAGTCTGACTCTGGGAGATCGTCAACCAACACAGTAATTGCGTCCACTTTCGGACACTGACTTCGACCAATATCTCTACACCAGGACCTCCAAACCCTGGCTCCCGTGCTGCCTTCTGCGCTCTCACCTCCCGGCCGTGTCCACATATCCTCTTCACGTCGAGCCGTCCGGTGTTCTCCATGATGAGGCTTCGGTACATGCTATCCGGAACAACCTTGACGCTGATAAGCACATAGTAGAAGTCGATATCAGGAACTACGAGCACGAGGTAGTGAATAGGGGATGATGTAAGCTGGATGTAGAGCAGGCTGCACACGGTGGGGCCAAATCGGATAAATTCTGAGCCAAGACGGCGGCATGGTAAGACGAGTCAATACACACGGTAATGCTGGACATTTGTACGATGCCTACCTTCGTGCGAGAAATTGCCCTGTCTAAACGTCTGCAAGCCCAGATGGTCGCCGTTTGCTCTGTCAATCGTAAACCGTATCAAGATCGGGAGGATTCCCCACTCTCATATACGTAGCTTATCAGCGTAGGTGTGTGAGGAAGCGTGGGCCGGGCTCTGCTGCGCCCAAGTCCCCTATGTTACGGAGGCTGATCTTACTGGTGCGCGACTTTAACAATGACGAATTCATCGGCATATAAGTGCACTGGAGGGCTTGCGAATTAGCTGCACATTCTCCGTAGGTATATATATACTGAGCAACCGAGACATAGGGGACGTACCTTCCTCGACAACAGCGACCGCCCCTGGCGGAAAAAAATACTGGATTATTGCGCAGTCACAGCGCAAACTCGCGAAAGCTGGCAGCGCGTGCGCCTCGATAATCATCCGAATCAGGCGCTCGATGTCAAAGCAGTCCTGGGTACTACACGTACCGTCAATCCCTGCACAAATGCACGGGACTGAGACACACGCACCACAGAGAGCTCGTCGTGCGTAGACATACTGCCCTTGGTCGAGCGTGCGATGCCCAGCGCGCGAGGCGCAGGCACCCAGACGACATTCTACCTCCAGCCCTTCGCTATGTCGAGTTGCCTCTACGCGCCGAGCTTGGCATGGTCCTGCAGTTCAGTAAGGACGCGCGCGCGCGGTTTGCGAATCAGGTCAGGTGCAGTGTGCAGCTGATTTTAGGGTTGCCCCCAAGGGAGGGTAGCTGAAAGCGCGCGACGGGTGGACGAGTAAAGGATTGGCACCCAGTGTTTTACAATCGCTGGACATCTCGACTTTCAGAAAGTCACCCAGTCGAGTGAGCGAAGCCGTTCTACCTGGATTATATGGAGTTTATTTGGCATCATGCGGAGACTATGGATTCAAAGGGCACACCTGATACCAGTATCTCTAACTGGTACGACATCGACATCATTTCTGTGGACTAGGTAAGCCACTGCGACTCCAGCGGCTGTGGAGGATAGGACTTGCGACAGAAAATATAGATTGGTACTAACGGTGCGTCGACCACGTCTTGGGGAGCTTCAGCCCCTCTGGAGGGGGTGTAATATTCGGATCTGGAGGTTCAGGCATTGGTAAGTAGCAGCCTAGGTGACTTGTCCACTTCAATGGCGAGGTGGTCTTTTCTGACAGGACCTGTCGGCTTGCGTAGGAACTCTGCGTGTGGCATGAGCAGAGGATACGAGAGTGAAAGGGACGAAGTTGGGTACTGTACCTTGGAGGCCCGTCCGATCCCCTACCACCCTTTTCAGAAAAGAACCCAAGGTTGAAAGGAGGGTTTGAGTGATTTTCACTCACTTACTCCAGTACGCCTCATTTCCTCCTTTACTCGTGGTGAAGGGATATGACTGTCATTCAGTGTCGCAGGGGCTCAAGGAGCAAACTGGACTCGGACTCGAGGTGGAAAGGGGGCTTGAGAAAGAGTAATGGATGTCCCTCACCTCTTGAGTCTGAGCCCACGGGAAAAAAAAAAACTCAAACGCATGACTACGGAAAATCGATGTTAATTTCCCATGTTGTGTGACATGTGGTGCCCTCGTTCAATGCACACATCACAAAAGTCAGATGCAACTGGGTGATAGAGCCCAGCGCTTGTAAGTGTGTCGCGGTGATGATTCGTCCAGCTGGATAGCCAAACATGGCACAATGAACTATCGTAGTCTAGTCTAGTGAACTTGAAATCTGGGCTTCGCGCTACATTTGTTCAGCCGAACAAAATCGAGGGTTCTACTATAGTTCACATTCTTCCCTTGTATATAGGGGCCTTCCCAAACGCCCAATCTGAGATCAACACGCCTGCGATTGTTGTTCTGGGCGGAACTTTGAAAGGTGGTCCGTTGGCGTCAGATGCGACGGGAGTAGGTGCGACCCGAGATGAACTATCATGGACTGCAGCATCGCCACCAAGAGGGTCGCCACCAGACACGTTGACGTTGACTCTCTCCTCAATACCTTTTGCAAGCTGCCTGTCATCGCTCCTCGTAAAGTTTGTACCTTCTTTGTGCCGAAGTACGGCGAGAACCTCTTCGCGGGTGTACCATCTCGCGTCTAGTAACACGTTAAGCTGGGGCAAGTATGCACGGGCAATACGCACCTTCAAGCTCGTTGTCGAGATCTGTTCTTACAGGTTTCGAGGAATCTCCAATTGCATAGAACCCTACCATGAGATTGGCAGGATATGGCTGGCGTGGTATGAGTCCCCATCCGACACTGAGTAGACCATAAGCGAACCTATGGCTGTCCAGAATGGTATTTCACGTCTCGGACAGTAACGCCGGCCTCTTCCCAGAGCTCGCGTTTGACAGCATCCTCGAATGACTCACCGGGTTCTATGAAACCCGCCAGAGTAGAGTAGAAGTTTGCCGGAAATTTCTTCTAAATTTCTAAAAGATCAGGAAATATATCATACAATTTCAACTTGACCCACGTTTCGCCCAAGGAGAATTTTGTCCTGTGCCTCATTCAAGACTGCCACGATGACAGCCGCGTCAGTCCTTGGGTGAGTGATGTTATGCAATCCTTTCCTGGTGAGAAACAAGTTGGACAACCTGTGACACAAAGGAGGGAGACAAACTGTGTAGGACAAAGCTTCTTGCCCGTATTATCCGACAACGATAGAAGGCTAGTGCACGAAATTTTCCATCCTCCCCAAACAGAATATACTGGTGAACCACAGGAAGCACAGAACTGAGCAGCAAAGTAGTGGATGAGCGGCAAGACACAAGGACGTGATGCCAACTAGCCTTTACCTTGTTCCGGAAATTCCAATCTACCATACTCCGAGCCTCAGCAAATACTGCCGCATCGAACTCGCTCATGCCGCGAGTGGCGCCTCGGGGCTCGGCAAACGATAACGTATACCCATCTGTCCCGGCGGCTGAAGTCTGCACTAAAAGATCTAAGTCTGCTTGGCTGACTTCGGTGACGTCGATTGCAAAGAGAGGAGTGCCAACTAGGGTCTTTGCGAGCTTCTCGAGAGGGATAGTTGGGCCATAGTCATTCGCTTGTGTTTCGCTCAAGCCAAGGAAGACAATCGGCGCGCCTCTGAACCTGGCGGCCTCAAGAATTGGCAGATCGACAGCAGCTATCTCGCCTTCACGCGGCCCCTGCCCAAAGTATGGTTTCGACCCCAAGAGGGGTTCGACCTCAGAGGTGGTCAACAATGCCAGTTGAACTCCTTTTGCCCGTGAAGCTATCAAAGGTTTCCCATCTTGAAACGCTACCCATCGAGTGGAGGGTGATCCAAGAAGTGCATTTATGAATATGGAGGATGTTCTCAACCACGACAGGCGGTTGAGGGGTGATCCGCCCAGAAAATTAACGTGCCTGGCAGGCAGTCACGACGTAGTCAGGTGAAATACAAGCGATACTAGAATTGGTGTGCCGACATACGTTTCGCTCATGTGAGAAGGTGAAAGATTAATAGGAACGAAAACCCCAATCCGAGACCAGTCAGCCTACTCACTAGATACTGAATAATTAACTCAGCCGAGGTGCGTCCGAGGCTGTCCGAGGCCGTCGCCGAGTTTCCCGACGGGCGGATCAGGACTGAGAAAGCCACTGCATTCGGCCCGGATGGACTTAACTAACTTGGAACAGACGCGTCCTTGTTATATGCAGGCAGCAGTACCGCTACTGTCCCGCGCAACGTATCCGAGCCGTACTCCAAATGGTTCCTCCGCGTTCTGAGACAGTACGTATTGCGGCGCGCTACAAAGTAATTGGTACCTGCACTTGCTTACCTATCGTGTCCAAGAGCCGGCTCATACTTTCTGCCGTGTCTTCGTTGCATTCTTTGTCCACCCACCTACTTTTAGAGCGGACGGATGGACTAAACGCCACATATGTGATTAGCGGACAGTGTCTATAACACCGATACCCCACCTAGACCTTTGCTGAAGGAACTTTGCTTGTGTGACTTATTTCGGCTTGCTCAATGTAACCACAAATGGAGGAGAACAGCTAACCACGCCGGCGGGGTCTTCCATTTGCATCGTACACGGATGCATATCCGGTCCTTACCTCACTGCAATCGCTAGATCCCTAGGGGGAATAGCGTCGACGCATTCAATCCGCTCTGAGCCAGTCTACAGGGTCCACTGTGCCCACGGCACGCAAAACCCGTGGATGCCATGGTTTCAGTTCAGATCTTGTTTCACGCATTGTCATGTCATAAATATCCAGCCTCATTGCACTCGCCGCCTCGTTCTTCTTTCATACGTTTTACGGTTGGATGCACATCGGTAAGTGAGAGAAATTCCCTTGACATTTCCTTCTTTGACTTTCCGTTCCTTCAACTTTCCTCTTATGGCAGAAAACGGACAATTCACCCATCGCTCTTCTACGGTGCCATAAATCCCTGGATCTGTGTGTGACATTTTTCGGTGAGACATGACCCTTTTGCCTCAATTCCGAAAATGTTCTCCTTATAAGCAGACTGAAACGAAGCAGTGTGCATCGAGCACCTCTAATGATCTTGCATGACATTGTAAAGTGCCTCTTCGGTGTGCTTCTCTCTCAGCGACGGTTGACCCACACCCCCACTTTAGATGGCCATCGAACCCCCATCACCTTCGCCGAACAAGAAGGCCACCCGAACGTCGTGGCAAGGGCGAGAGGCCGAACTCCCACCGGATATCACACCAGCACGGGCGATTGCGGAAGCCTGGATAAAGGAGACGAAAGAGAGCCAAGACAAATGGAGGGAGGCCGATGCAAAGCTAAAGGACCTGTTTAACCACTCAACTCGACAAGTTCCGTTCGGGAGGAAAGCCAAAATGTAGGCTGCGATACCCCAGTGCTGGCTGCCAGCGACGGTGGCAGTTCACGGGTCTGAGATCCCGTGCTATCTTATCTTATCTACACTCGCCTGTAAAATTCGAGTTCATGCGTCCTGATTGGTTGGTTGCTCTTAGCCCACCACGTTACGGGTGTTGACACATATCTATTTTATTATTTCTCTTCAACAATCATGTCTCAGACAGTCAAAGACCTCACTGCGGGAACAGCAGGTGGAATCGCGCAGGTCAAACCTCTATTGTGATAGGGAAATTTCTGTCGTTAAAGACTCACAACACCAGGTTTTAGTCGGCCAACCTTTTGACATCGTCAAAGTGGTATGTCGCCTACGAAGGGGTCGCTCCAACACCTCACATTGATCACCTAGCGTATGCAAACATCGGCAAAAGGGACCTACAATGGCATGGTTGACTGTGCAGGAGGTATTCTAAGGAATGAGGGTCCCCTTGCCTTCTACAAGGTTTTTTTTTCGGAGACTGTTTCACCGCACAATCCCCTGATCGTACGTAAACTAGGGTACCCTGACACCGCTGTTAGGTATCGGGGCCTGCGTCTCCATACAATTTGGCGTCCTCGAGTATACTAAGCGCTATTTCACCGCACAAAACGTCCGAGAAGGGCGAGACGCCGCTCAAAGCGCCCTGTTAAGCTCTCCGCAATTGCTTATTGCAGGAGCCTTGGCAGGACTGGGTAACGGCTTCGTTTCTGGACCGGTAGAACATATACGAATACGTGCGTCACTTCGCTACTCACAGGAGTGCTTCTGGCTTACGTTGTCGGGCTCAGGACTGCAGACTCAGTCAAACACAAACCCCGTGTATCGCGGCCCATTCGATGCTATCAAAAAAATAGGATCCAAGTATGGGATCCGAGGTATTTATAAAGGTCAAAATGTTACTTTCTTGCGCGAGGCACTGGGGTATGGCGTATACTTTTGGACATATGAGAAATTAGTGCAACGTGAGATGGCGAAGAAGGGCATTCTCAGAGAGCAGATAAGCCCAGGTAGCGCGATCCTGTATGGCGCAGCCGCCGGCTATGCTGTGAGTGATTCCCCTTGATCATTAAGCATATGAGGCGCAGGGTCTGATTGCCGAGCTGTAAAAAAGCTTTGGGCTGTGATATACCCTATAGATATGGTCAAATCACGGATGCAGACGGACGGTTTTTCCCCGTCTGATGGGCAAAAATATCGATCTACGTTACACTGCGTACGCACCGTGTGGAAAACCGATGGTATTGGCGCGTTTACGAGAGGACTAGGACCCACGTTGATTCGGTGTGTTGTGCACGACTTGACCCCGTGTTGATGGTGGCTGACGTTCTGTTTCACAGGTCACCATTTGCGAATGGCGCAACATTCTTGGGATTCGAGATGGCGAACCGCTTTCTGAATTCTATTTAGCTGAGGGCGAGCCCCAGAACGCGCTTCTAACAACGTGTAGACCACGCAAGCTTTTTAGTCTTAGATATTATGAGTGTGGCTTCGTTGACGACTGGGCGTGGGCGGTCCAGCTTTACCCTTGATTTAGCGATTTAGCAATACGTGACAATACTACATTTTTTTCAGTGTTTTTTGCTGGTGTCACAGTGGCTTGTCACATCACATTTTGATCAAAATTGCCAGTGTGAACGCGGCCTACCCGCAGCCGCATTCCACAGAGATATGTCTGAGACGTTCCACCATAGGCCTACGCTCAAACAGGTGGGCTTTGGCTTGGGAGAATTGCAAGTTCCCTTATGCTTTGTTCTCGTTACAGACGAACAAGCCGTTTAAGTCTAGGCATGCGACCAAAGCGTCCATCAAAGAGCGGTCAAAAGGTAAATTCAACCCCTTCGCGCGCTCCCCGCGAAACAATTACATCGTGCATCCGCGACGCTGAAGCCGGGCGTTCATGTGTTGAATAGAGTGTGTTTAGTATGCACTCATCATAACTCGCTCCTAGGTCGCATCTCCGGACAGGTTACCAAAATGATGCATGTTTCCAATGCCAGCGCCCAGTCTAAAATAAATCGGCGAAATCACGCAAAACAGATTCAGCTCCAAAAGCGCCAGTCTCTGCTTGCCTCCATTCGTATTTTCGGTGGAGTCGATGGCGCACCTCGGATTGTTGCTGTCATTCCTCTCTGTGAGGATGTTTCTTCACGATCCGCCGTATCAACGCTTTCCAATTCCCTGGCGCTCCCCACCCAAATAGACCAGGAACCTGTTTGGAAAATCAAGTTCGTCAACCCCTTTCTTCGCTTTCGGACGTCTTCTCTGTCTCATCATCTCATTCCTCCAAAGGGTGGAGCGATTTAAGACCTCCCTCCAATTCATTCAACTAGCTTACGGGGACTTTTATGCCGCTCTGGATGCTTGTAAAGTAGCTGACTATGTTGTCTTCGTTCTCTCTCCTGCTGTGGAAGTTAGTGCCTGGGGTGAAACGGTACTCAGGACGCTTCAAACTCAAGGACTTCCTGATGTAGTGTCCGTCGTTGCTCCTGGACACAACATAGACTCCAAAGCCCGCTCGGGAGTCCTAAAGTCCCTTCTTTCTTTCATGCAATACTTCTTCCCGGAACAATCCAGAGTCTTTGATCTCAATGCCTTCTCAGATCAGTTGAGCGCAGTCAGAGTGCTGTCAGAAGGTAAGCCACGGGATGTCCGCTGGAGAGAAGGGCGATCCTGGCTTCTGGCTGAGTCTGTCGAGTGGATGGACGGAAATCTCGCAGTCACAGGCGTGGTTCGAGGCACTCAATTGTCCCCCAACCGTCTGGTCCACTTACCCAATCATGGCGACTTCCAAGTGCTGAGGGTATGTTGTCGGCACCATTTTTGGCCTTTTTTTCTTTCGATTAAGCAACCACCCAGATTTCTTCTCCTTCTCTTGGGAACGTATGCACAGATCCCACTGCGATGGCTGTAGAGCCTACCGTCCTCTCAGAGCCAGATCCAGACGACGCGGACTCTCTTGTTTCCAGCAATGATCCTGATGATATGCAAAACGAGCAAACATGGCCCACAGAGGAAGAGATGCAAGATGATGGTTCTTCTCGGAAACTTACTGAGGATTCACAATTACCTGAAGCAGGACCTGGCACTACTCCGCGCGCAGTTCGACATGTTCCGAAAGGAACGAGTGAATACCAGGCTGCGTGGATCATCGATGAGGACGACGACGAAGGGGGTGAAGACAAACGAGACAGCGACGACGACGCACAAGATGAGAATACGGAAGAAATAGTTGAGGTCCCTGTTCACCTCGAACATGAGATAGAGGAGATAGAGACTTATCATGGGAAGGATGTCGTATTCCAAGACCTGGAAGAGGAAGAAGAGAACAAGCAGTCAGTTTATTTACCCCTTTAAGGTTCTTTTCTCACTCATGCAAAGGTTAGAGAGCTGGCGCGGACGGCAGCGAGAAGAACGAGAAGACCGAGAGTTCCCTGATGAGGTTGACACACCGAGAGACGTATCTGCGAGAATTAGGTTTCAACGCTACCGTGGCATGCGATCTTTCCGTACCAGCCCATGGGATCCCTACGAAAATTTACCGCGAGATTATGCACGAATATTCCAGTTCGAGGATTTCAAGCGGACAGAGCGAGCAGTTCGCAGACGCGCCGAGGAAGAAGGAGGTGCAATACCAGTCAGTCCATTGCGTGCGGGTCCTCATGTAGACTGACATTCTCTGTTGCATCAGGCTGGAACAAGAGTGACCGTCTACCTCAAGGATGCCCCCAGAGATGCTGCTGAGCGAAGCGCCGGACGTCCGCTCATCGCCTTCAGTCTGCTGCAACACGAACACAAGAAGTCAGTTGTTCACTTTGCCGTTCAACGGAACACAGAGTACGAAGATCCTGTGCGCTCAAAAGTCAGTTATCGTCGTTTCATCCCAGTTTCAGTCATGGTGATTCCTGGTCAGGACCCCCTCATACTCTGCGTCGGACCTCGAAGATTGCGAGTAAAACCTATATACAGCCAGTATACTCAAAGTGGTGCAAGAGGTGTCAACAACGTGCACAAATTTGAGCGCTACCTGCGACATGGGGATGCCTACGTGGCCACTATCTATGCGCCAATCCTATTCGGGTATCAACCCTGTGCTTTGTTGAGAGAAGCGCCGAGTGCAAACAGTGAGTCCCCGTTGAGTCCGGCGAATGCGTCTGACGTCACTTAAGCTCCGTCGCTTGTCGCGATGGGCTCGCTGCTCAACCCTGATCCGACCCGGATAAATGCCAAACGTATCATTCTATCTGGACATCCGTTCAAGATCCACAAGAAAACCGCCACAGTCAGATATATGTTCTTTAATTCGGGTAAGTTCCATAGCGTTATCAGGATTAGCCGGGGGGCTGAAGTCGTCCATATAGAGGATGTGTTATACTATAGACCCATCCGACTATACACAAAATACGGACGGACGGGCCATATCCGTGAATCTCTCGGAACACACGGGTACTTCAAAGCGCATTTCGACGCGCCCATAACGCAAATGGACACAGTGTGTATGTCACTGTACAAGCGCATTTACCCCAAATGGAGCGAGTTGCTTGTCGAAGAGGCAGATAACTCCCGGATCTCGGACGCAATGGAGGAGTAAATGTATGTGGCGGCCTTGTAATGGTTACGATTTGTCGTACGTGCGCTTAAAATCCATGAATTTCGACTCGTAGTTGGTGTAGGCTGTTCCTAAATGAACGGTCATCTGCTCACATCTATCACAACCCCCGTCCCTAGACCACGTGACAGGGCATCACGGGGCCGCAACTGGGTCATGGTGTCGGTTCCTCCAATCCCTTTCTTCTGCCTTGTTAGCTTCTTGAGAGATCCCCGCTTGATCTTGAGAACCTGGGCAGCCGCGGACAAGACCAGTACAAGACCATTACATATCATCGCTGAATCGTCGGATCAGACGAGATTACAAGAGATTGCCGGGATATCTCGAAAGACGCAACGTCCTTTCAAGTTGACGTCAACTGAGACCCTGCAGGTTATCGCATACACATAGGGGCTTTTACGTGACAGGTCGCAAGAGTTTTCATCATACTTTTTCTGAACTTTGTGCCTTAAAAATAATAAGAACAAAGATGGCCGGGGATGTTGGACGTCTGAAGGCGGCAAGGTTTGGCTGATGCAAACGCTAGTATAGTATACATCACCAAAAGCTTGGCCTCCGCGGGATCGCTCCTGTCATTGGGGGGCTTCCTCACGCATACCCGTCTTGCCATCAGAAGTTTGTGTATGACATGATTGCCGATGGCTGCGCAATGTCCGCACCGTCACCCCCGAGTTGTCACCTCCTTCGCCTGGATACGCGGCTGAACCACGCATTCGTGGAGCTTCGCACGTCCGCGAGCCACGTCCATAGTTCTTCCAAGGCGCCGTCCAAGGCGCCTCGGTTATTCCAAGCGATGATCGGGCTATTCAGTTGTTCGTGCGGCTCCAAGTGCAAGACGTCTTTGACAGTTGTAAGGCCGACGAGCACGCCGAAATCTTCCACAAGGATAACGCGTGGGCTGGGGAAGTGAGAAGGCGGCTTGTGGGAAGCGGACATCGTGTACATACCCCATGCGTTTAAACAGCTGCATGACAACCTCAAGGGGCAATTTGGACGAGACCGTGAGAGGCGTCTAATTCGCGTTGTGAGAAAATGAAACGAGTGATATGTGTTGCGGAGGGGAAACGAACCTGATTGACCCACGGCCAGAGCTTCAGAATTCCAGGAGCAGAAACGGCGTACAGCACGTTCGACTCCACGTTCTCGTCGTCATCAACAACCGCAGACCACCTTGCATCTGGCTGCTCCGACGGATCTGGGCTGAAAGTGCAGAGGGTGTCTGGTGGTAGGTCACGTATTTGCCTGGCCTGGTCTTTGTCCGGCTGTCAAACCACGACTACCATTAGGCGGGTGAACGTCAGCTCACCAATAGTGCGACGGAGCCGTTGAGACCTTATATATCCTGCCAATGTTCGAGTCTCGTCATCAACGACGATTGGGAACCCTTGGACCTTCGCAGCATCCAAGTAGTTTTCTATGTACCTTTATTTGTCGGGCAATGGGAAGACAGCAGCCCCACTTACCGACATCTGCAAGTGTCATACCTGTGGCGCGCAGAGTATATATATCTCTCCGCATGACCCGTGATACTGCAGTTGTCAGCCAACTACGCCGCTTGTTCAAATACGGGCAAGCACTAACCAGGTGCATCGTAAACATGATCATCTTTCTCTAGAAAAGGGTATCTATTGAAGCGAATGGTTTCTTCAGCAATACCTCTTACTCCCAGGACATCTCCCACAGCCTTGGTCACCAAAAGCACAATCTATAGGACGAAAGTCAGATGTCTGACTCCCCAACTACGAAAAGAAGCAAACCATAGTTGGCAAGATGTATGTCAAAGCGCCGGTGAGCTCGAACATGATGACCACGACGGTCAGGGTGATACGCATGACGCCACTGCAAGAATACCACAGTCAACATATTGAAAGGAGGCACCTTCTGCAACCTACCTCAGGGCAGCAGCAGCGCCAAGAAATGCATAAGTCCCAGGGGTTATACATGGGACATCAGGCTGACAGACAGCGAATATACCTGAAGTGGGGTACGCCCTATCAACCTCAAAAGATTGGTTTGGTACCTTTTACAGAGAGATGCGACGAACCTATAGAGAGCTTTAACAAGTATCCCCACCATCCGTCCAAAGGTTGCCCCGATTGCCATGGACGGTACGAAAATACCAGCAGGAACCTTGCATCCGTATGACACGATGACAAGCAACGTTCGGATGAACGTTGCAAGCAAAAGGGAGTTCACCATCCGCCATTGCGCAGACGTTCTGGATGATTGTCGATAAACGAGACATTCAAACCAGGAGGGTAAACTTACTGGCATAGATGTTCAAAGTCACCTCCATCTTCACACTCGCGGAAGAGGATGGCCATGCTCTCTGTCATGTCGATTCGCAAAAATCGATTAAAGTACCCGATCATGGCGGTTATGGTGGCTATGGTAACCACCTCCGCAACGCCATGCTTCCCGAGATGTTTTCTGCGGAACGAGGCGACTTGCATGTGGAACTTGATCACAAAGGCACCATATAGTCCCTGGAAGCACCTTCAGCTCATGAATGACAAAGGATGAGTGGCAGTACTCCAAAGACACCGAGAATGACGAAGAACATGATCTCAAAGAAATGCCAGTCTCGATCATAAGTGACCTGGAATAGTACCAGCCCCCCTGTCCTGAAAGGATTCATAGCCTGATCAAGACAGGTTAGCTGGAAAGATTGTGTTGTATCTCGATACTGACCGATAGCGTCACGGTCGCTACGAGGGCACAGAGGAAGCTTCTCCACATAGTCTTGATATTGAATGATGGACTCATTTCCTATGGCCCGATATCAGATATGCCGCATCCCCACTGACACCTGGAGTGAATTCCTTGCCTCAATTGAGAACAACACTCCGCCAATAGGAGAGCCGAAAGCAACCGCGACCCCCGCTGCGCTGGCCGCTGTCAAGATATCTCGCATTTTACCTCCGTGAAAAAGTCAACGTCGGAGGTAAACGAAGAAACTCCAAGCAAGCAGCAGACTCACTCTGACTGCGGGAAATTCGGCTAAATATTCCAGCTACGAGGTTTCCTACAGTGCAAGCAACGTGCACGGATGGGCCTTCTTTCCCCACGGAGAGCCCAGAGGCTATAACGAGAGGCTGTTCGTTTTAGAACCAAAAGCTACCACGGAGCGGCGAGACTCGAGTTACCAGTGTCAAGCTCTTGATGAGGAACGTCCAGAAGCCAAGAAAGCCTTCCATGATGAACCCGGACAATATGCACTTGATCTCCGAAATACCAGAACCAGCTGCGTATTTAGCCAAAGACCGGACGAGGTTGGAAGCGACGAAGGAGAATGTGGCCTTTAAATGTCGATGGCATCAGCGTTGTCTCGCCCGGAAGAAAAAGTTCGTAGAGGAGGGAGGGAAGAAAGAAAGGAACCCACCGCAAAGAGCACGTATATGAACCAACGTGCCAGCGACACATTGCTCCAAAAGTGCCACGACTCGCAAGCGCTGTCCTCGTCGTCGTCCAGCTCCCAACAGCAGAACTGCTGGTTCAACCACCAGCCGTCGGAGCAGTAGCCCATCTTGATATCCGAGAGCCACTCGGTGATTATAGAGATGATCGCAGCGTTGATTCCGATGCCGGCGCCTGGAGCATTCGAATGTCACGTCCACACGCGTGGAAGGGCAAGGGAACTGACCCACTCACCGACGACGCTGACGACGAACCACGACTGCGAGGCTACAACCAGCTTACGAATTTGGGATATCAACCATGAGAGGGTAATCTGGCCGTTTGACCTGCGGCTTGATGCGTACACGTCCTTGGCTTCGCGTAACCGTCTATTTCGTTCTAAGATAGAATCCTCTATCCAGTCTAACAGCAGACAGGTAAATGATTGGAGCAGTGGACACGATCGAATTTCCGCACCGATTGTCCTTGTATTAGTGTCCGACGACATGCTCAGGCTGGAGATGCGCATACATACATGATTTGGCCTGTGTAAGTAACCACTTCAAAGTCACGTGTCATCGAGCAATAAGGTACCCCAATTGAATCTGCATCTTTGAAATCTAGAATAAAAGATAGTGTACAAAACTTTATACAGCATAACAGTCTCGGCAACGCGTGTGTCATAGGTGGTATAGACTTCTTCCCCCTCTGGTATGCACACACACATATTAAAGTGTTCAGAACGCGGTCGTCGAGTCAACCTCGATCGTAGGCACAATTGAGGCAATGAACTTGAGGAACACAACGAGGTAGAAGTCGACACGCATCCCCTCGACCTCTTCTTCCTCTACCGCAGCCTTGTCGTCCTTTGCCGACCCGCCACCACGTTTGAAGAGCCACTTTTTCTTGCCGTCCTTGGCACCTGCTTTGCGTTGCGACTTCTGCTCTTCCACAACGCCTGCGTTCATGCGCTCGATGAGCTTCCGCATCACGCTTGCATGTTTGCAAGGGTGCACAGACGCGGCTTGAAGAGAGGTAGAATGTGGGAATGCTTCTATCGTGACAGTTTTGAAAGCATGCTCCGCCGTCACGTCCTGGAATATCTGTTCAGGCACTAGTGGCGTTCCATTCTGCGCAATGTCAGCTCGGCAGGCGATTGAGTACCGACATATTCACCTACCTCATCATAACCCAAGAGCCAAATCCTCGGAGTTTGGTAGTACTTATCGTACGTGATCATGACATCGTACGTCCGCACTGAGAGCAGGTTCGCGTTCGTGACTTCCTCGTCCTTCCTGGACACAAATCAGATTCGATAGAATAGACCAAAGGACGTGGACAAACGTAGCGTGGGCGGGCGCTCTGGGGGGTGGGGGGGCCTTCGAAGGAGCGGCTGCAGCGTCGTCACCTTCCTCGAGATCTTCTTCTTCCATATCAGGGATATCATCCAAGTCCGGTGTCTCCGAAAGAGAGAGATTAGCAGCAGCCGCTGAGATTTCGTCATCTCCATGAGGGCCATCTAAGTCTGGGATATCATCGATGATCCCTGGGTTCGCAGCGGAGTCGGGGTTTGCCCGACGACTTGCATGGGTCTCTACCCACTCGTCTGCCTCGTTTCCTGCGATGGAGCTGTCCCCGAATGAAAGTAATCTCTCGGCATCTTCATCGGCGTCTGTATAGGCGAGTGATGTCGCGCGACGGAGGCAGGGAATACCGCGCGTGACCATGTACTGCTTGTTTGCGGGAAGGTAGTCGCGAGCCTTGGAAGCGTCCCCGGCTTCCCTGTTGCATTAGTATGAATTAATGATGGCACAGCCACATGTAGATGAACGTCTTACCAGGACCATACAGGGAATTTATATGCCAGAAAATCTCCCGCAGCAACGTACTCCTCTAACACGAGGCGAACAGGTCCATGCATGAGAAATCGCGTGCAACAAGATGTGGAACAAACGTACCTGGAGTTATCCTTCCATGCTCTCGGAACTTACTCTCCTTCAAAACCTAGGGGGCTGCGATTAGTCTGGTTGCTAGATCAATAGACAGGACTGTAAACGTACAGGACTAAGGTAGTCTCTGACGGCCCAATATTGTTGCTATTCCAAAGAAGAGTAAGAATTTGTGTGAATTATTGCAGAACCCTCACCTGAATAGCATGCATAGTGATAGGATAAGTGAGTAGGGAGTCAGGGCTACGGGTATTGTGGACTATATAAATCGATTTCTTGTTGCAAACACACTGCCTACACGTGTTGTCACGTGTAACGACACGTGCGTATCAATATCAATAGGGCTCTACCCATGGATGGACCTCCTTAGGATACTGTATGTACTCTACTGTAAACATCCAAAGAATTCAGCATCTACGATTCCTCAGCCTTCGGTCTCCTCCGCTTCTTTTTCGGCTTCTCGCCGTCAGTTTCGACAAACTCCTTGTCTTTCCGCCTTTTGACGGTAGCCCCCTCTTCAGCGACAACATTCACTGTCGCTGTTGGCGCCGCCTCGTCTACGTTAGCCTTTGTATTTTTGCCCTTCTTTTTCTTCTTCTCTTTGACTTCCGCCTGCCGGGCTACTGGCTCTAGCTGCGCAGTTGCTTCTTCGGTGGCGTCACTTTGTTTTGGCGGCGCACCGTCCGCTTGTTTCTCCTTGTGCTTCCGCTTCTTGGCTTTCTTCTCGTCCGCAGATTTTTCGGAGACAGCACTTTCGGTAGGGGTTTGTGCCTCGGGTTGAGAATTGTCTCTGGTCTTTTTATCCTCTTTGTGCATCTGAGGACTGTTCACCGTGGATGGTGGGTTTTGGAGTTGTTCAGATGCAACATCAGTCGTTTTATCTGCCGTAGCATCTTCCCGGTCATGCTTCTTCTTCCTCTTCTTCACTTTTGGTTCCGTCCCATTCGATGTATGATTCTATACAACTTTGAATAAGTGAACGCAGATTGAAATACATAAATACGCACCTCCACTCACTGTGGGCATTTCCCAATGTAATCTAATTCAGTCGGCAAAATCCTGAAATCTGATTGGTCAGACTTTGAGAACTGAATTGGATCACATTGGGAAATGCCCACAGTGACTACAGCCTCAGAGTTTCGTTTGTTACTCTTCCCATGCTCTGTAGCCGCTGGGTCCAGTGACGGGGGCTCAGCTGCCGACAAGTCGGCTGGTGACATTCGGTGTGGTGATCCCAAAGGAGTGCTGTTAGCTCCTGACGCACAATTGCGGACGTATTGGGGGCGCGACCGTCCCGACTGGTTACTGTATGATTGATGATACTTACCAGTAGCATGCGTGCTCTTCGCTCGCGCGTTTTCCTGATAGCGACTGCCAGGTTGAGAACCTTGTCCCTTTACAATGATCAACAAACCAGGGTAAGGATGGAAGGTGTGTGTGACGTACCTTTTTAGGGCCTTTGTACAATGTCTTTTGGTATTTTTCAGCCTCTGTAACGCAGGTGGTGTGCCCTTTCCACTGTGCAGGGCCCGCAAACGTTGCACTACAATCGATGCACGTGAAAGAGGCTCGACATCGTCCATAGTGATGATCCAACTTGGGTTTCTTCACAACGTCGGTGCATGCTGTATCATCAATGCAAGTTCAGCACTAAACTGCCAACTCGGTATAAGTGTAATGCTAACCGTCGCAGCTTCATAACATAATCCATCAGCAAAAAGAAGTCTACAAGATACACTGCATTGAAACATACTGGAATGAGACCATTGCTGGGTATTGGATGGATGAAACGGTGTTCAGGCCACCGGAGAAACCGGTCCGTTGCCTTAATTTTTTTTTTTTTTTTCGGTTGCACCGCGGTGGTCCGAGTCGGTGATCAAGCGACACGAAGCGCACAAACTGTGTGAAAACCCCACGACAGGATAGGCGCGCTTCCGAAGCAAACTAGAGTTTTAAAAGCTTTAGCCGATGGCCTATCGCAGCTAAGGGATTTATAACGGGCGTCCATATTTTCTTAATAAAGATATTGCCATCGTGGCTGTCTCGCGTTGTTCAACCCTCGTTTCTGTACGACCATCATCATCACCAGAACGATGAACACCTTAGCTGCTTCCTTCCGCGCTTCTGCTCGTCGCGCTCCTCTCACCTCTGCCCGCATCCCTAGGGCTTCTTTCCGGCCATCCTTCCGAAAATACTCGACAGAGGCTCCTCCAAAATCGTCTAACACCGCCCTATACGCGACCATTGGGCTCGCACTCGTGGGAGGTATCGGCTACTACGCGTACACATCTTCGGACACTGCCGCCACTACCGTTAAGTCTGGCGCCCAGGCAGCCAAGTCGGCCCTCAAATTCACCCCCACAAGGGCCGACTATCAGAAGGTACCTCGTCGATCACTTACCTCTTCAGCTGTCAGAACTCAAACACTAAGGTTAGGTATACAACAAGATAGCACAGAAGATTGACGATGCCGGCGAATACGATGGTTCGTCTCAATAAGTATCTTTGGGTGGTCGTATCTCACTTCTCCACCGTTGTCAGATGGTTCTTTCGGCCCTGTTCTCCTCCGCCTTGCATGGCACAGTGCTGGTACCTTCGACAAGGAGACGAAGACCGGTGGCAGGTATGAACTGTTTCATAACTCATAAAATGCCATACCTGAAACACGGTGATAGCAACTATGCTACCATGCGCTTTGAGCCTGAATCAATTCACGGTGCTAATGCCGGTCTCCATGTCGCTCGTGGTATAATGGAGGAACTCAAGAAGGAATTCGATTGGATAAGCTATGGTGATCTCTGGACCCTTGGTGGTGTTGCTGCCGTCCAGGTCGGGCGATTGCGTAATTCGCTGAAGATTGAGTTAGCTTATTTCTATCCAGGAAATGGGAGGTCCTAAAATCCCGTGGCGTCCTGGTCGTATCGACGGGCTTGCTAAGGACGTAACCCCAGATGGTCGTCTCCCTGACGCAACCCAGGGTCAGGACCACCTCCGTGCTGTATTTACTATCATCCTATTTCTCATAGAAACATGTTGACGCTCTTCTCCCAGATCTTCTATCGTATGGGGTACGATCCGTCAGCTACTTTTAGGTCTCAGGTCGTCTGACTCGGGATTCTCTAGATTCAATGACCAAGAAATTGTTGCCCTCTCTGGTGCCCACGCCCTTGGTCGCTGCCACCCGGATCGCTCCGGTTTCGAAGGGCCATGGACGTTCTCGCCCACCACCGTGACCAATGACTATTTCAAACTGCTCCTCAGTGAGAAGTGGGTCTGGAGAAAGTGGAATGGCCCGAAGCAACTCGCCGATAAGAAAACTGGCACACTGATGATGCTTCCGTAAGTCATCTTTCGCACGCGCATTCCGTCCTGCTGCTCACGGGCTCGCCGTTACTGCTCTAGGACGGATTACTCCCTTGTACAGGACAAGTCGTTCAAGAAGTACGTCCAAGCCTACGCCGCTGACGAGGCACTATTCTTCAAGGAGTGAGTCCATACGTACTTTCCTCCAGTACCGTTTCTTGACAGTGCATACGTGTAGCTTCTCCGCAGTCGTCGCTAAACTCTTCGAGCTTGGAGTTCCCGAGAGCCAATGGGTTACTTCTGAGCCGTGGACCATGCTGTCTACCAACGACCAACATGAGTCCAAGTAGGCTGGCCCACTGTACAGAGCGGAACCATCCCTAGACGCAAGTAGAGAACTACTATGTTTGGGTCACAGATGCTAGATCTATCCCGCTCTTTCTACACCCCTTTAGCCACTTAAATTTTTTTTTTTAATTCTTGTCTGATAACTTGTGATCTTAGACCTATGCCTTCAATGACGCAGGAGTTGAACGCTATTAGTCCTTGAACCTGTTGCGCGGCCATTGGCGCAGGAGTAAATCCGGATATAGGAAGCTGATTCGTGAATCTATATTGCTGTCACTATTCGTACCCTGCGAACCCGTACAGGAATGTACACTACGTCTATGTGGGTGGTGTCTGGTGTGCCCAGTGATATATATGTCTGTCTTATAGCCAACGATGAGCGGTAAGTGAATAAAGCATAAAAAGAGATGTAAGGAAATGTAAGCGTCGTCGCGGGGACTCTACCAGATCGGAGCAAGGCAGGCCAGGTCAGGTGAAACAAACCAAAAGAAATAAAATAAAAAATAAAAAATAAACGCCGTTACTGTCAGCGAGCGGGATCATCTCTACTAATCGTCATGGAGAGTCCATGCTGAAAGGACCTACGGGAAGCAGGAGTAGCAGCAGCGCGAGCACGATGGGTCATGGACACCAGGTCCGACTCGCTACGCGAGCGCTGCATCTCGGCCTCCTCGTAGCTCGGCAGGCCCTGCAGCGTCTCGAGCGGCGTGACGCCGCCCAAGAACCCGCGCGAGGCGATGTCGTAATCAGGCACCACCGTGAACGCGCGGTGTAGCAGCGTGGCCGAGGTGACGGGGACCGTGCGTGGCAACGCCGCCCCCGCCGACGCGCCCGCGCCCGCGCCCGCACTCGCACCTGCACCCGCCGATGCCACCAAGCTGGGATGCTGCACGCTCCGCGGGCTCGGAATGGAGGGTGCCTGCATGTGGTGGCGCGTCGGTAGGGACAGCGCAAACGAAGCCGAGAGCGAGGAGAGCGGTTTCATCGTGACGTGGACGAGGCTGTGCACGTTGCGGCTCGCGTTGCTGTTCGCGTGCAGATACGTCGACGGCGCCACGTCGGCACCACCGTGGTTCCCCGACGACCGACGCGAATGCGAGCGCGAGTCGCGCTCGCGCTCCGGGCTCGGTGCGCGGCTGCCTCTCCTGCTGACGGACCGGCTGGACAGGGCGGTTTCGGATGGACTCGTCATCTCTCGGTGCGTCTCGATTGGCGAGGGCGCGTTTTGGGAGAGCGAGAGCGTCAATTCCGAGTTGACGTACTCGAGGTCGTCGTCGCCATAACCGAGGGGAGGTGACACGTAGTGCGCCTCGAGGGGCGGAGTGTGGGTTCCAGACGCGGATCCACTGTGCCGCCCGTCCTGGTCGGACTCGGGGGGTTGCACTGGACTGATGCCTTGGTGTATCCACGGATTCGTAACACGCAGGGAGGCCTGGTCCGGCAGGTACATATTCGCGATGCGATCACGGATGTGTGATGGGTAGCTTGGGAGCTCCATATCAGGGTCGTGTTCCTCGGGTACTTCCGGTCCACCCAAGAGCAGCTGTCGTGTCGCGGTTGTCGCAGACCTCGCTTCGTCAATAAGGCGGTAGTCGAGTATATGGAGCGGCAAAGAGCAGCGCAACTCCGAGTTGTGTCCGTCTAGGTTGCCAATGAGGATGTTCCAGCGCACACGGTGTGATACTACGATAGGATCCAGAGAATGTGTTGGTGTCGTAGAAGCCGGAAGAGAAACTTTGATTGTAGTCGCAATGTCCTCTTCTGACAGTTCAAAATCGACCGGAACTGGGCATGACCTGTCCCCCGGCTGTGCCTGCGGGAGGGACGGTCGCACTGAAGTGGAAGGTCCACCTATATGGCTATGAGAGGCAGAGGGCTCGCTCGAGGGAACCGAATTCGATGCAGACGTAGTGTTCCCTGAGGGCGTGAAATGATGCTGAAAGGGATCCGTACTGTACGTCGCTGTAGATGCATCTGGGCTGGATAGGCCAGAATTCGTGCAACGAGTACCAGATTGATGTGACAAGCTCGACCGCGGGGAATCGTCTTGGGGTTCAACGCACACTGCTTGACCATTGCGGAATTCATGTTTCATGGAGACTATGTGCTTCGTCGACTCCTGCCAACCCATGCGAGTATGAACCTTGATGGTTTCGTTAAGCGTTGTCACCACGTTCAGGACCCGAGCCCCCTTGGCCAGAGGAGATAACTTTACAACGGCAATGAGGGCATCGCCTGCAGCCCACGCCTTATGCGGGACCATGATAGAATACATGATCTTCTCAGGCCACGTATTCTCAATCTCCAGTAACTGCTGGTATTCGAGCGCCTCTGGAACAAAGGATCGGAGTAGCGTGACGGCTTTCTGCGTTTGCAGGTTATGGGCAAAACCGGGACGCGTGGCGACAGCACGGAGCTTGTAAGTAACAGACGCGCCTCCGTATGTGCCCGTGTAGAGGGTAGATGGAAGAGAGCCACCAAGTTGGAGTTGGAAGGGAAACAGATGACGGCCTGCCTTCAATGTGTGGCTGTGCTTTTTTTCTCCTTCGAGGAAGGACCATTCGTGATTACACACGAGATAGGTCATCGGCGAATTACTGAAACTGACCCTGTGTGGGACGGGAGTCAGATCGTGGTACACACGACTCCCTTGTGGACTTACGGTCCATCTGCGAGGGGGGGTAGCCTGGCTTTCCCGCGAAACTGCAATATGATTTGCTTTACTGGTGTCGATTCTGCCAGATGGAGCACAACATGGCCTGAGAGAAGAGCAGGGGTTACTTCGACACCGGCACCTCTGAGGATAAGAACATCGGTATCAACGACGATTTCGATGTTAGGGTGCTTGGCATCCTTTCTAGGCACCGAGTCCTGCGGGTGGGGAATGCTCTGAAGGGCGTGGTGTAAGGCAGACGCAAGGAGATCGACCTCGCTGCCCGCGCGACTGCCAGTGGCAGGGTGTGCGTCGTCATTCTCGGCTGGAGGATCGTGGGCCAAGGAGAGAGACATCGCTCGTTCGAGTCATTACGGTCTCGTCGTTGCTGTTTATATTTAAAGAATAGACTTAAGATATCCCTCAAATCTAGATCTCACTCGTCAAAAGAATGGTAGCCCATCCTGGGCCCGCACAGCCCTCCATTCCTCGCATTATCGCACCGACTGTTATCATCCATCGGATGGCTCGAAGAATGTAAAACATTCCGAACAATGATATCTCGCCTTGTCAGCTGCGTGTTCTTATCTGTCGTCACCAATAAATCAGGGTGTCCAATCATGTCCACTGTTGATCTCCTGGTGAGATGACTTACCGATTGGTAAGCCTGGAGTCCAGGAACCCCATTCGAAGCCAGAGTCGCCCACTTACGTGCGGTCCAGTCTGTTTACTTCCACAAGAACATGACGTGCAAGAGCCGCGACATTTTGAAATAACCAGGCTAATAGAAAATTGTACCAGGGTGCATTAACTGAATTTTTGACTAACACGCAATACTAGTAGCGTTCCTTGGATGGGTATATCATCATGCCTTGTACAAGGTGTCTAAAAAGGCCGAGATAACGGTCCCTACCATCTGCGGGCCAATCGCACTTGAGTTACCCAGTCCTGCATAACCGAAAATCTTGTCAGCATCCCGCCAAGAGGAAAGAATAAACCGCGGGCGACATAACAAGGCGAGGGGCCGAGGCCGATCGGTAAAGTCATAAGTCATTGACCCCATTGTTGCACGTACCATACAAAGAGACCATGGTCCCCTTTCCGGCTGGGTTTTTTTTCGCGTCCAAAACCGCATCTTTCAGGTCTCGAAGGAACGTATCGACCGTAGGTACCGTTAGTCGCTGCCATACCGTATCAGATACCCTTCCCCTTCCTAAGAGGGACGTACGTACTGTGCAAGCGATGTGAAGAGCCGGCGGATTCTGCAACGCATTGAGATGCCAACCCTTCTTTGACATTTTGTCCCCGACTTCCAAAATGTCCAAACCCGACCCGGTGCGAGAGCCGAACGCCACTACAGAAGCGGGTGGCTTGCCCAAGGTATACAACTCAGGAAACGAGGTTTGAATGGCCTGTTCAATGGTCTTCGCAGTTCCGACAATGTCTCGACAGGATAAGACGTATCCTCTGGGAAATGTCAGAATTTTACCAAGATATGCCTATCTACGTACTCTTCGCCCATATAATGCATCGCTGCCCAGGTTCCGGCAATTAAAGCTCCGGGGCTACAAGGTACATCAGGCATGGAAATTTTCAGATTGTGTGTATCGCTCACCGCGAGCCCGCAAGTCCAGGACTAGCATAAACCCCTCCTTTAGTGCGCTGTATCAGGGTCATCCGAAGAAAAAAATGTTTAGCCAACATACCTGACCACTCAGGATTTACGTAGTATTGATATTGTCGGAGGTCCGCCGAGCGATACATGATAACAGAAGAACCCTAGGGTGCATGAGAATGTCCATGCTCAACCTCGGCAACGTCCATTAAACGCGAAGAGTGCGTACCTTGGGCGCAAATCCGTACTAAGCCACGGACGATCAGCTTGTCTCTACATTGGAAATATAGGAACGGACTTTGTGGGTATCGCAACTGATGGCTGTGACACCATCCACCCTGAAGTCGAACGGCTCGGACGGAAATCCGGCCATCTCCAGGAAGGGCATGATGAAGCTCCCGAGACAGCAATCCACGTGGAGGCCAATGTTGTATCTTTGGGCAAGTTTTCCGAGACTGACGATATCATCCTGGCAGCCGTCGGGGAAATTGACAGCCGAACCTACGACCTATCAATATTCTGGTAAGTTTGAGTTACCAGTCATGAAACGGCACGTAAGCGAACCATGATAGTATTCGAATTGCTGAAAAAGACATTAATGGCGGGGCGTTAAGACGGAGAGATACTAACATGGCCCGACGAACCCGTTTCAAGTCAACTTGGCGCGTCTCGGGATTCACGGGAATCGAATGGAGTTTGACATTGAAGTACGCCGCGGCTTTGTCAAACGCAGCGTGAGCGGACGCAGGGACTACCCTGAGAGGTGTGGTCGACCAGGGGCCTTTTTAGCGCATATACGCACGAATAAGTGGTGTTGCGTACATTTCTGGCTCCGAGATCCTCTTCACGGCACGTGCCCAGTCGCGGTGCGTCTTAACAGACATGAGAATGGACTCGGTGCCGCCCGATGTCGTCGCACCTGCGCCGGTGGGATGGTTGTACATTCTCAGACACATGGCTACAACCTCTGCTTCCATTTTCCTAATTGCTGGAAATACATCTGGATGCAGTGGATTGGAGACACAATACCGCTGAAATGCAGCAACGATGACTCGTTCCATGTCATCACCACCGTCTGTGGGAGCTCAAACGCTCAACAAAATATTAAGTAGCTCGGAGGCGCGCTCACGGTACACTGCGCCGGATAATTTCCCTTCTTTGTAATTTGCTTGCGAAGGTGCTTCCCGGTCCATTTGCTCCATCGCATCGAGAATCCATTCCAAAGTACAGCTTTGTTTTGGAAGCGCAAGATGGCGTACTACGCCTTCTCCCTGTGGTAGAAGCATCCGCGCGATTTCGGCTCTCGCGGCATCCATTTCTGTCTCCACTCTCTTGCGCATGGAAGGCAGTGCGATAACAAGCCGAAGGGTTCTCTGGGGCGACAGGAGAGGTCTCAATTGAGCCAAAGAACGAGAGAGAAGCACAGACCTGAGCAATGGACACGTAAAGGTCCTTAATTGACTGGCTGAACCCCCTTCCCCGGACATGTCGCCAGAGTTTCAAGGCGCGTGAGGCAAAGAAATATACGAGCAGACAGTTTTTCGCAGTGTCCAGTGTCGTATTTCTCTGTAGTAGTTCAACAATATCTATGATACGCGGAATGGAAAGGGTGGACATCGACATCTCGATGGTAGAGGCTGCGGAAAAGATTTAGAAACGAACCAAACCAGGAACGGGCCGGAGCGCTAGGAATAAGGTCCGGCCCGGGAGACCATTCTCCGGGTCGTCGGGGTCCGGATTGTGCACATGCAACTTAACATTCGGCATCATTTCGAATCAATATGCGTATGGTATAGTACTCAAGGTGGCGACACGCTCTTGATCTTACAGGTTATTTCTAGCTATCACAGGAGGAGGAGATTGATGATAGCAAAGAAGTAACGTGGGGTACGTAAGGTCACCCTTTCCAATGTTTGGCATATTAAGACCATTTCTCCCACAGAGGATCAGCAACGCATCAATACATTCTCGAAGCTCAATACCCGAGTACGCTCCTTAGCCGAGAAGATGGGTATCTTGAAGGTGAGTAGCGGTGATTTGGGGGCTCAACCTGGCCGTCCTTACGTGGAATGTGCAGCAAGAGAAGGAAGCACTTGATGATCTCGCAACGGAGCTGGAGCTCGCTGACGAGGACCAACCAGTTCTGTATGCCCACCTTCGCCAAAACTTTCCACCCTGTCTGATTTTTTATTAAAAGCTACAAGGTTGGCGAAGCCTTTCTTCACCTGCCACATCACCGCGCGATGAAACGCTTGGAGAGTGATCAAGCGCAGGTCGATGGCGAGATCGCAAAACTTTCCGAAGTCGTTGATCAGTGTGAACGCGACATGAAAGCACTCAAGGTTGCCTTGTATGCGAGGTTTGGTAGCGCGATCAATCTTGATGAATGAATGGCTTTCTACTTCTGCCACGACTAGTATGAGTCCGTGTACTACTTCTACCAGGATAGCTTCATCAACTCGTCCTGTTCTGTTTCTCCGTTCTCCGACGGTGATCTCCCCTGATGTCGCAGTCATTCTCCGCCTGGTATATTGCCACTGACGTGTTCGCCAAGACAGCCAAGATTTGACGGGGGGTTCTAAGACCGTCGCACCGATGTCGTCCCATCTCTTTCAGAATGGTACTTGCGAGAGCTGCTTTGTCGTCCTTCGGGGCACTTCCCCTCTTGTGGGCCTTCAAGGGAAGGCCTTGCCCCCGTCATCTTCTTGACCACCCCACCCAGGCATGTCGCGATCATTACTGTGGAACGCTGCATCTCGGCTTTTCCTCGACTTCTTTTTCCATTGCGGACGCAGCTTGAC
>QLOZ01000305.1:3586-20102 GCA_003314065.1 Lactarius sp. MG50
GTAAGCAGCGCAACCCCTCCGACTCGCAGTTGAAGCGAGGGAGGGGAGGAGAAACCAAATATAATCTATTAAAACTAGTATCTATTTATTCTATTCTACTTGTTACATGCGGGCGATGTGTTAAGGCTCAAGGGGCCTTCTGGCACGACTTGTGCGACTAAGCCTAGGGAAGACTTCTGGAGTGATCACGTGCGAGAGCTACAAGCACGGGATCCTGAGCAGGACGCTTGCGGCGGTCCTGATGACACGATAAGATAAGCTGAGATCTTCGGAGTATTGCGGAGTCACGACTAGTGACGAGCAGCAATCTGAGCTAAGTCGTTACAGCCGACTTAGAGGGGCGTGGGAGTAAAGCTAGAGGCCCGAGTGACGACAAGGGCGATGACAAGGACAAGGGGTGCTCGAGATAGCAGAGCTCGAGGACAATGGACTGACAGGGGCGCTTGAGATAGCAGAGCTCAAGCGCAAGGCAAGGGGACTGGAGGGCAAAGAACAACTCTCGATTGTAAAGAGAAGTCAAGCTTAGGGCTTGACTGTCCGTAAAGTGAGCTCCTTATATAGGAGCTCTACAGGGAATCACATGTCACCTACTACCGAGTCATAACGAAGGTAGTAGAATGTCCAAGAACATTCTGTGCTAAGTATAGTACTGAGACAAGTCAGAGCGAGTCAGGAGCGAGTCAGGTTCTAAGTATAGTAACGGCCAGATCCGCGGATCTGGCAGTGCGAGCCATCGGTCAAACGATCAGTCATAGTCGTACAGTAAGCAGTCCGAGAAGCACGGAGACGGGGTAAGCATGGTATCGTAATCAAGAAGGGAACGGACCGGCAGTCCGAGCAGGGAATCGTAACACGATGTGCGTGCGGGTAGCCGATGTGCGTGCGTGCAGGAGATGTGGGGCGCGCGGGTGATGTGCCAGTGGAGCGCACGGGCGATATAGGGCGCGCGAGGCGATATGGGGGCGTCGTTGTAACCTCGCGTTAGACACGAGGAGTGGGCTGTCATTGTCAAAGACTTGTTAGTATAACAAAAAAAAAAGAAAAAAAAGAAACCTATCTTGTGGTGGTTCGAAAACTTCTTGAAGTCCTTTTTGAGGGGACGGCGTTGGCGGCACTGCAGACAGAAACCCCCCTCCGTCTCGCGTTTGAAGCGAGGGAGGGGGGTGGTGGTTGGAAAACCCCACGCATTCGTGTTTTGAGGTGGGGATGGTGGCGGCGTGAAAGAAGATGCTGCATGACTGGCCGACGCGCAGAACCGGTAAAAACAAACAAAACAAACAAAAAAACAAAAAAAAAGAACAAAATAGTTGGTAGCAAAAACACAAAGCCATAGCAGTAAAAACCATAAGAAACCGTAACCCGCGGTTAAGGGTGCGGTTTTGCCTCGGGTGGGAAATCCCAAAACCGCACCCGCACCCATGACAAACTGTGACCGAAAACCGCGGTGTCACCCGCACCTGTGTCACGCCTTAACTGTACTCACTCATGTTGAACTAGCACGGACCGTTCGTGAGTTTGCAATTTATCTGCATCTTTTCCATTTTCAATTCTTGCAACAGAACGAAGGCTCAGACCAGCTGATCTTGCTGCCGAAATCAATCTACCCACATTTCCACAACTTATCCGACGCTTTCTATACGACCAGCTATACCCTGAGAGTCACCTTACGTCGTCTGATGTTTCTCTCAGCGCGTGCCCTACTTTTACTGGAACAATCTCACTTTTCCCCTCGGCTACTGCCACTTTCTATGCCCCAAGTGATCTGAGTGGGGTTGGTGGCATGCACTGTGAACACATACAAGCTACAAGTGTTTGGCGACAAGGCCCAGCCCGATATGATTGTGTCTTTGTCAATACCCGCCCACACCTCAACGGCATGCGTGCCCTCGACGTTGGTCGTGTTTGGTGTTTTTTTTCCTTCGAATATCGTGGTACAACTTATCCCTGTGCGGTTGTGCACCGGTATTCACTTATCGGGGAGGAGTGCGATGAAGACACAGGGATGTGGATGGTAAAGCCGGAGATGGCTTGTGATGGCTCACCTGTCGTGTCTATTATTCACCTCGACACCATCTTCCGTGCTGCACACCTCCTTCCCAGCTTTGGTTGTGCCCGTCTTCCGTGAGCCATCACATGTCATAATTCCCTCAATGGATTTACAGCCTATTATGTCAACAAATTTATCGACCACCATGCGTTCGAAACCGCTTCATAATCCGCCAGCGCCTGGCACTTTCTCACCCTCAGCCGTTTCTTCCTCGTCTTCCTCGTCGTCATCAGACTCATCTCTAATTCCAACCAAACCTTCCTCATCCTCTTCTGCAACGCGTCATGACACTCAGTGTCACCCTCTTCTCTGACAGTGCTTTCCTTGCCCTCGTAACCATGCGCAAACCTCTCTCCGATCCTAGCTAGCTATTACTAACCACAACTTTGGCCATCAGTCCCTCTCCCTTGGCGGACTCTTCCTCATAGGGCCACAGGGGATGTTCTACCATTTCGCGCGGGGGAACAGGCTTCGCGGAACCGCCTGCCTCCTCAGCGGCGTCGTTCTCGTGTTTCTCAGGCAGCCAACTATAGGCGTGTTGGTGGAGGTGTTGGGTTTTCCCATTTTTTCAACCAGATCACTATAAAAATTTACTTGAACACCGCTACTCTTTAATCCCACTCATACCAGTCATTCCTTTTCTCTAGATGCGTCTTAGTTTATTCGGCCGACGTCGCTTGACGTTCCTTAGACCACCAACCATACTCCCCTCCCCCTAATAATCCTCGACCAAAGTATCGGCCAAATCGCAGCTAAATACTGGCACGCACTCATGTATATAGATGCTGTGGAAGCTCTGCTGAAAGGGCAAACAAGTTTTATTACACTTCCTTTAGTTCTCGAAATCTTTCTACGTGAAATCTCTCCCTCTCAGCTTCTCTACCTCAATCCTCGTTGCATCAAACTGGGCTGACGTGCCGTCTCACGCTTGCGGTCGGACGAAGGGAAGCTCTCTTTCCCTATCTCTGTCTTTGCCTTGTCGCGTCGCCTTTCCCGCCTCAGCCGTCATCCCCTGTTTCGTGTCAAAACGCTGTCGAGCCCTCGTCATCTCGACTCGCCCTCTGCGTCCGTCTCGGCCCTTCCCTGGAACATTCTACTCAGGCTTTTGGACTCACGCACGTGCCCTTGTCACACCCGCTTCACCATCTGCACGAATCTGCATGCTCAGTACTGGTCTTGGTGGGCGAGGCAATAGACGAGATGTCAGCCCCAGTGATGCAGAGTACGACCCGGGGCGTCCCTTACAAGACCTCATTGCTGGCATACTAGGTACTCGATTCAATCTATTCGCGACGCTGAGAAAGCGCCGCCACAGCATGTTGTGAGTCTCCCTCTTTCCATTGTTCTGCTGTGTTTCATGAACTCACATCCACTATATCCAGTCAAACTCTGTGCCTTTCAACCCTCTCATCGTAGATAGCACAGCAGAGCTCAATCAAGTTCTATCTGCACAGCACGCCAGGGCCGCTACTTGGTGCGTTTGCTCCCCTCACTCGGAGCGATCCACATCTTCCTCCTCGTCAGAGCCAGATACTCCTGACCCGACATCATCAAAGCCAAAGCTCTCTGATGCCTTGTCACACCTAACATTTTCTCGAAAGTCAGTCAAACTCTGTGTCTTTCAACCCTCTCATCGTAGATAACATGGCAGAGCTCGATCGAATTCTATCTGCACAGCACACCAGGGCCGCTACTTGGTGCGTTCGCTCCCCCACTCAGAGCGATCCACATCTTCCTCTTCGTCAGAGCCAGATACTCCTGACCAGTAAAGCTCTGTGCCTTTCGACCCTCTCATCGTAGATGGCACAGCAGAGCTCGATCAAGTTCTATCTGCACAGCACACCAAGGCCGCTACTTGGTGCGTTCGCTCCCCACACTCAGAGCGATCCACATCTTCCTCTTCGTCAGAGCCAGATACTCCTGACCAGTAAAGCTCTGTGCCTTTCGACCCTCTCATCGTAGATAACACGGCAGAGCTCGATCAAGTTCTATCTGCACAGCACACCAGGGCCGCTACTTGGTGCGTTCGCTCCCCACACTCAGGGCGATCCACATCTTCCTCTTCGTCAGAGCCAGATACTCCTGACCCGACATCATCAAAGCCAAAGCTCTCTGATGCCTTGTCACACCTAACATTTTCTCGAAAGAGCGGCTGTGAGTCTTCCTCTTTCCATTCAAGTTGTTCTGCTGTATTTGTGAACTCACATCCTCTATGTTCAGTCAAGCTCTGTGCCTTTCGACCCTCTCATCGTAGATAGCACGGCAGAGCTCGATCAAGTTCTATCTGCACAGCACGCCAGGGCCGCTACTTGGTGCGTTCGCTCCCCTCACTCAGAGCGATCCACATCTTCCTCCTTGTCAGAGCCAGATACTCCTGACCCGACATCACCAAAACCAAAGCTCTCTGATGCCCTGTCACACCTAACGTTTTCCCGAAAGAGACCATGCTCCCCTGCGCCGTGACCCCGTGCTGCAACCCCAGCCCACCTACCCGAATCTGCAAGTCCACTTCGGGCCAACCCTCATCACAATATCCAAGGCCACAGCTACGGGAACTACGTACAATCCAAAGCGTGGTGTATATGCACCAAGAAGTGGTGTGGGTCATTAAGATGGAGCAGGATTTGAAGGAGGGCGTGCGGTACAAAGTCGGCCCCTTCGAAGTTCGAAATTCCCCTTCTTTGACTTTTCTTTATGGTACTTTTTGAGCTTTTTGGACTTCTGCTTCGGACTTCAAGAACTTCAGCTTTATTTCGGATGCTTTTCCATAGAGATTACTGTAGTACTTTTATAATGCACAACTACAAGGACGTGCGCAGGGTGACGATGCACCCCGGTTGATCGGAAATGGCTATGGACTGGTATATATGCATGGTAATGTGGAATGGGTGATTGTATGTGGGATGGAGTGATGGCGGGTGGCCGCTGTGGACTATCCTTAATCCTCTGGCTTTTTTGAACTGACCAGTACCAAGTTCAATTACAAGTCTGAGTCACGGGTTGTGACAGGTATCACACCTGGTGGGTTTCCTACCGTAGACTTCCTACTACTTTAGACCCTCCGGGACCGCCTGTCAAAAATGACGCCGAGCCTCGCATCATACTACAAAAACCGTGAGGTGTACGAATGGATACAGAGCGTCGCTGGCGTCCTTGACCGGGGCTAGAACTACCAGTGCGTCGTTTCATCACACCGCCATTAAATACCCATACCTTTTCACTAGGACATCTCTCTCCCATTTTTGTTCAACAGCTATTTTGGTCTGGAGCGTTTCCAAGTCGGTGAGCTATTCTTTGCGCACTCGTGCGGCCTAGTCGTGAGTTCCTCCCCTCTCAACAAATTTTTATCTGACCAAAAAATAAGAGCGTGTAGGTATCAAATTCACACCTGCCGTGCACCATCCCGGCAGTGATCTCGCAGCACTGGCGGCGTGCAATCCAAGACATGCGCCAAGTGCTCATGGGCAACGTCGTTCTCGCTGGCGGCGGGAGCTCATTCGTGGGGCTTGGCACCCTGAACAACGAGCTCGTGCGCAACTTACGAACAACGCGGAGATGCTTGACGGGGTGCTTGGGGTGCTGGCTGCACGGCGATGCCCTGGGGTGTGCGTATTCAATACTTACAATTCAGTGCTGATTCGTTTTCAGGGGTCACGCCCAAGGCAAGCACGGATGGCCTTGGTACAGGCTGTCTAGAAGACCCGAGTAGCGCCGCAGAGAAAGTGAACCAAACCGATAACCCACAGCCACAGCTGGCACCCGACGACAAGGTCCTGCGATGTTGCGCCGGGCAACACATTCGGCTGCACGCGCGGTGTGGACCTTGCCACACGCATATGCTACTCGCGCACCTCCAAGCGCGCTGAGGAAGATGTGCACACGTGTGTGAGTGTGTTCAGCTAGCAGTGGTGTATCCAAAGACTGTGAGCTCATGTTGTGCCAGGCAACACCTTCGGCTGCACACGCGGTGCGGCTACTCATGTGCCTTCAAGCATGCTGAGGAAGATGCGTGCACGCATGTGAGTGCGTTCAGCAAGCAGTGGGCAGCCATGACGTATCGTAGCTGCATGATGGTGATGAGTTGCCATCACTTGAGCTCATAGTTGACTTGACTTGGATGACTCGGAGGTGGTGATAACTTATGTTCTTAATATGTTTCTTAGATTCTGAATTCTTCTTATGCTTCTTGATATGTGTCTTGGTTTCGGAATTCTTCTTAATATATTTTACGTTGTCTTAATGTATCTGTAGTGTCTGAATTCTTCTTAATAAATATCTCTGTTTCCTTAATTCACCTTAGTGTGTCTGAATTCTTCTTAACAAATTAAATTTCCTTAGTTTTGCTTTATGCCCAATTTATGATATATAAACTAAGCACAAAATAAGCCAAAAAATTGGCTTATTTGTCTTATTTGTCTTGTTTTTGGTTTTAAGTACAATAAGCCACTCAAAGCGTGATTAAGCATTTTCGAGTTTACCTGATGCTGGCAAAGCGTGCTGGTGCCATAGTGATGGTGTGTGTAGACATGACTGTTGTCTGTGGGTCTTCTTTGATCGGACTGGGGTCTCTAATTTGTTGAGCTTCTGTGCTTTCGACTGCTTCCTTGACTGCTGATGTGAATGTACTGGTGTCGTCGTCTGGGGGGTCATCAAGGAGGGGTCCTGCTAGTATGGGGAATCGGATTTCTGCTTTGGCGTAACAATAGTACTTGTCCTTCTCTGTGGAATAGGCAAGTTCGTACCACGTTCCTCCTACATGGTGAACTGGGAAGACTCCTGCTTTGCCTCCTCTGACATTGGGGACTCCTATGAAGTAGTGACCATCCCAAGGTATTGTTCCTTCAATGTGTGTAAGGGCACTTCCCTTCTTACACCAATAGATTCTGCTGTCTTCAGCTTTGTCGTTGGTTTCACACTTCTCGACGAAGAATGACTTAAACTGCGAGGATGTAGAGGGCTCCATGATGGTCGATGCACTGGGTAGACTGGGGAACTCTGTTGTACTTGCTAGACTTGGTAGCTCCAATGGTCCAACATGGATGGATAAGTCTGTTCTAATGTCACACCCACTGTCTGGGCATACCTCCAATGGCGATGGAGGGGGCGTAGGTGAGGCTGGCAAGGCTGGGGACTGAGGGCACGATAGTGGTAAGAGGTCTGCGTACCTCTCCCTAGCTGGAGTGCTTCTAGTGTGCTTGAACTTGAGTCCCTTCCCCTTTATCATAGGTGAGGGGAATCGAGCGAAGTCAGGCAATAAGCCTGAGGAGCGATGATTCACAAGAGAAGGAGTAAGGTGTTCACAAGTCTGAGATTCACAAGAGAACAGACTTAAGGTCTGTCCTAAGCATACTACACGATATAAGTACAAGTAGCTATGAGTCAGAGTGAGTCAATACAAGTCATAGTGCCCCTAGGACACTTAGTAAGTAGTCCAAGTCATCAGGAGTCATGGTACAGTAGGTGAGTCATGAAAGCATGAGCCAGTAAGGTGTTGAGGCAGTGCATGTGCAGAGGCATGCAAATGTAGCACTAGTGGCTGCATGCTGGTCCAGGTGGTCCATCAGACCCAGTGGTAAGTAAGTGGTAAAGTAGGCGAGATGTGAGAGCAGAGTCACAGGCCGTAGGGGCCCAGCAGTCCATCGAGTCAAGTAGATAGTAGCGTTGTGCTTCCCTGTGGACAACAAGGAAGGATGATGCCACTGTCCATCGAAGCGCAAAGTGGTAGACATAGTAGAGAAGTAAAAAAAGGCATACAAGTCCACTGATCGTGACACCGGTTTTGGACTTGAGGTGTCAACAGTGAGTCCATCAACCAGTTTGTTGTCCAGTAGTTTCTGCAAGCCTGAATAACCAATGTGACCAAATCACTTGTGCCAGGTTTCCCAGCTCTGGGTCTGTTCGCTGGTACTGAATGCATATGGTGATGTTGTGATCTCACTGCCATTCTGTGGGCATCGGATGCTAACATCTAGTTTATATAGATTATTTGTGATCTTTGTTCCTCACACAACATGTTCACTATCTCATGTGATCAACAAGAGTGTACCGTTGTAGCCAACATATCAGCAGCCATCCCTTTCCTATTGGCTGAGCGATAGAAGGTTATTCCTATTCATAGGGATGTGTAGCACGTTTCTCAATGTCAGGATATATGTGCAATCATTGCACTTGGATGATAGCTGTACTGTTCCATGGCCTATGGCTTGCGTTTTCATGTTCCCTACACCTGCTATGGTCATGCCATGCAAGGGCTTGTAGGTGATGAACATATCACACCAGTTGGCTACGTGGGATGTGGTCGCGCTGTCCACTACCCAATCATAATAGATAAGCCTGTCATCCATTTCGCCGCTATTGATTACATTTCGGGAGTGCATGAAGTTATAATACTCTCCCTCATCTGATTCATAGGTGTTGTACACTTCTTCTTTGTCATCCTGCACCATTGCCATCACGCCCTCTCTGTTCTGCATCACTGCGATTCGCTGGCAGTGCCAGGGGATCAATGGTGGTGTGTGACATCTGGAATACTATCTCATTTGTCTCTTCTGCTTCCTGCATGTCCTCCTCATGCCATCTCTTGCAGCTGACATATTTGTCTTTGGGCCTGCACTCAGACTTGTGGTGTCCAAATCGTCCACACATGTCGCATTTGGTTTGCCCAAGGAAGTGGCAATTGTCTGTCTTATGGTTGTTCTGCTTACATAGTTTGCAGAACACATTTGTTGATCCCTTAGCCACTGCATCGGCTCGCTGCGACTGGGTGTTTGAGATACAGCTAGCAAGTGTGCCTCTGTTTCTGGGCTTACAAGTGCTGGCCTGGTTGGTGGCTTCCTGGGATGGCTTGGATGCTGTGGCTCGCACTCGAGTCTGGCGTCTCTGGTACTCCTCCTTGATGATCCCCATAATCTGTTGAGAACTCATAGATCGTTTGGGATCATCATGGCGGAGGCCTTTGGTGCTGGTAGAGTATGGTTGGGTGAATGCATCCCAAGAGGGGGGTAGTGAGGATGTAATGATGATGTGGAAGAGGTGATCTGAGAACTTAAAGTCCTTGTCGCCTAAGACGTTGATACACTCCCAGTACTGTTTCAGTTTGTTGAGATGCTCTACAATATCGTCACCTTCCTCAGCATAGGTGCGGAAGAGATTGTGTATATAGGATTAGGGCTGTGCACCGTGCCATATACTAACGGTTGTACGGTGGCATGTGATGGTCACGGCACCCATACCATCTGAGACTTCCTCCTTCATCCAACAGCACGGTACACAGTACGGCACCTTGCTGTTGTTGATGTCCGTTCACGGCCGTAATATGGTATCTACAGCTTATGAACCTTCACTGACAATGCTGTGCTCAGAATGAAGACTTTGGAGTGCCCGCGACATGTGACACCAACCTGAAAGCAACACCATGACCAAAACACTGAAAATGGGCCAATGCCACCAATTTGATTTCCCCCCTGTGCCATGCTACCACTACAAATTCTATAGTACTGTTAGTACATTCCCTTGTTCAGTTTTTCTCTAAGTCTTTAACTCATTTATGCCTGACAGACACTGCTTGTTACTCGTTAGTTCTTCATAGTTCAAACTTCATACTACACCCTCCTTGCAATACCACTGATGTGGTCAAATTATTCCTTTTTGGCTTTCCTCTTGCGTGAACTCTTATAAGTGACGCTGTGACAGTAATTCTAGCCTCTCAACGTGACAATGCCCTATCAGAGTGATGGAGCCACTGTGCCTTGAAGCCTTCTGAGCCGCGTCAAAGGGTTTGACTTGTCTTTGTCCCTGGGACTCCCTTCAAGTCTGTTGAACTTTACTTGTCAGGATACCCTGCTCACCCTGGCTTCAGTGGCTTGGCCACCTTGGCAGTCATTCTTCAACCTTCCTGTAAGGAATCTAAGGATCACTCCATACTTGGCACTTGCGCATGAAGCCACACTCTCAGATGCTCAAGCTTGCTTGCCACTGTTCCCTGTGTCCTCATTCTTACTTGTGGCTCTTACTATTGCCTGATTCGCCTCCTTCCATTGTCTCATCCCATGTATATATACCTCCACACAGTCAACTCTCCCTCCCCCTCCTGGCACATCATCCCGCGCACCACAACACCCACAATGTCAGATCCTGGTCACCCATCATCACGTATGTCACTATGTCACATTTCTCACAGCTTTGTACCCATATGCTTATTTATGTTGCAGGAATTGGTACGCGTGCAAATCAGGGTGCCAACATGGCAGCCTTTATCCAACAGGAGCTTGAGGATGATGACCCTGTAGCCAACAAGAAGACTTGTGTGCGCTGCAACAAGCAGAAGCGCAAGTCCAAGGCTATGCATGGGCAACCCATGTCGGATGTTGATGATAACGACTTCTCAGACTCAGGATCCTCAGATGGCTCAAGCTCATCTCCAGATTCAGATGTTATGGAGGTCACAAATGATGAAGTTCATATATCTCCTATCTTGTATTTCATGGAAGTTGATCACGCAATAGATTGCAGATATTCTTCCCTCAAAAACACTTCCACACGTCAACAGAAAGAAGGGATGTTGTTACGATCACGCTGCCTCTGTGCACTGAACTAGCCCTTGCGCAGTCTCTGGGACTCGCGACAAGGTACCTGACAAGACAAGGATGGAATTGGGACCTCCCTGGAGGCCCTACGACGCTACGAGATTGAATTACTATACGGCAAGAGAACTGACACTGAACTGGACTAATTAGGAAGGAGCTCCTAGCCTCATGCTACGAGCGCATGGTTGTGGCAGAAGCATGGCACTGCAGGTGCATGCGTGTCTCACATCACTTCGGCACATCACCGCACGCTGAAGGCGTGTTCCCTAGGTCCTAGGGCATGGTGCAGACGTGTTCCGGCGTGTATGGAAGCCGCGCGTCACTACGATAACGGTTTCTTAGATGATTGGACGCTTGAACTGACCCTTGACCTCATACCCTACGCGCGTCCATCAGATTGAACTAGAACGCTGCCGCGCCCTTATGGCGTGTGCTCTGGACCTCTATGACGACATGGGCCCTATGCCCTGACACTTACGCGTCCCTCTTGATAGGGGCTTGACCGGTTTACTATAAGTAGTACGCATCTTGGACATGTAGAACTTAGACTCGACCTCTTCTGATCAGCCTACGAATACCAGACCCCTTGGAATCACTGCAGAGTGACCCTTGGTTAGAACGAACCAGAACAGACCCCAAAGGACCACCAGTACACTCCGCTTCTTGCTCTACCCCCTTGTTTCTCCTCCCTTGTATTCAGGGAACCTTTGGCCCCTCACACCTTTGCGCTTGAGTCACCAAGTGCGCTCGAACACTTGTGCACCTAGTCACTAGTGCACCACCAGAAGGCCTACGTATTGAGCCTCAACAATCAATAGGAGAACCACAGTATAACGTCCACAGTACCCGCGGTACTACCCCACGAAGCAGGACTTGGGCTGAACCAAGTCACAAACAGCACGCCGCTAAGAACGCCCAAGGCTGAGCGTAACAGATGTCATGCCACTGCTGCCTCATCTTCAAAACCATGCCCAAAGTCCCATCGGCTGGCTGTAGAGGAAGTTAAGGATGAAGGTAGTCCACGAGATGTACAGTCCCCAAGCTCACAAGAAGTGGCACAGAATGCGTCAGGAGTTGAGGGTCCGAGCACTAAAGTATGTATCACATTTATCAATATTTCTTCGCTGCCTACAATATGATCTCCCAGAAACCCATTAGGCGTGCTAATCCTATCTATCTCTTCTATGAGATCATTTTGCAGAATGCAAGTGGTCAATGTGGCGAGCCTGGTGACAAGCATTACCACTGCTATCATGGTAACTGCAAGGTTTTGACTGTAACGAAGGCCATGAAGAGCAATCTTAATGGTATGTGGAGGCATCTCTAGCATTACAGTAGCATATACTAATACAATATTTTTTATCCTGGTTCTAGGTCTCATCGGTCACATCAAAGTGAAATTCCCTGCGATGTATCAACTCTATTGTGTTCTCAAAGACAACGACCCACCAACTGCTGATGAGATTGCCATTGCCTCTGGTAACAAAGCTGCTGACCCATCTCTCCAAGCTGAGTGGCTCAAGAAGTTGGAGAACTCTTCAGAGAACATCAAGAAAGCTTTTGCTGCCCAAGAAGCACAAGCCACGGTATGTTTTCTGCCAGATTCCCAGCTCTCTAGTGACGTACTACCATTATACAGGGTCCATGGGATCAAGAAAAATTTGAATGGCTGTTGATGGAATGGATCATTGCATGCGATCAACCTTTTGATGAAGTGGAAAAAAAGGAATTTATTAATATGATTACCTACACTCATCATCCCCAGCCATCAATCTGGCTTCCAAGCTGAGAGGGAGTCCGCCAACATGTCATGAAGATGGGTGAGGCAACAGTTGATGGCATTCGCAAGATGTTTTCAGTGTGTTCACTGCATTGTACATATTCGCTATCCCTGGGAATAATTACACACCCTGGACAGAAGCTTGAAGGTAAAATTGTGTTGTCACTTGACGCATGGACATCAAGCAATCAACATGCATTCTTGGCTGTTGTGGCGCATTATGCCACAAATGACAGACAACTTGGTATAATTGTTCTTGTTCATTTCATGCCCTACTAATACTCCTGTATCTCTTATTATAGAGGAACTCCTGATCAATTTTCGAGAACTTGTTGGCGAGCACTCAGGGGAGAATATGGCACAGGCTGTATGGGAGATGCTGGAAATGTATGGTCTTGTTGGACGGGTTAGTTTTCTCCTGTCCCTATCCGTCAATAATATGACCTGAATTATTATAGATTATTGCATTTGTTATGGACAACGCAACAAACAATGACACTTTAGTCCAATCAATCGAGCTGCACTGTGCTGCAAAAGGAGTTCACTTCTTGGCAGTGAATTCTCGCATGCGATGCATGCCACATACAGTCCACTTGGCCGCAATTAAGGTGAGAGCTGTACATCACATTTGTGTGTATCATATGTTGACACTGTATACTTGCTAGCTTCTCGAAGGAATAGGTGCTCTGTCAAGATCTGATAGCAAGAAAGCAACCTCACGCAGTGGTAACTACCAAGATACTGCTATGGCGCCACTTGACCGCAAGCATGATAATGAGGCTGTCCAACAAGAGGATGAGGATACGGATGAAGATACCTTAGATGACGACACAGAATGTTCAGCTGCAATTATCTCAGCAATAGGCAAGGTAACATAGTGTTTCAAAAACCTACTAGTAGTCGTGCCTTTGATGACTTGTTCCAGCTTCGAAAAGTTGTTCGGGCAGTCAGATCTAGCCCACAATGCCACCAGAGTTGGGCAAAGGAGGTTTTTGTGACGATGAATCAGGGATCAGGAGGCAAGGAGGATGCGCAAACACCTGCTCTCATGCTCATCCTTGATGTATGAACACGGTGGTCATCTACACATCAAATGTTATGTGAGTTTCTCCCTTGATATTTTCACTGGTTTGGGCTCAAAAAACCTCAGGCCGTGCACTTGACTATCGTGATGCAATTGACTCCTTTGTGGCAAGAAATAAGGAGCTCCACGCCTTCGAGCTCTCAGCAGAGGACTGGAACTCAATTGCGCTTGTATCTTCATGGCTCAAATCATTCCGCAGTGCTATGACACAGATGTCTGCTACAAAAACGCCCATGCTCTCAACAATGCATGCAATCTTTCGTGGACTGCAGGATGACATCAAGATGATCCTTTGTAGCCTCCCATCCACAGTTGGACCAACCATTAAAAGAGGCCTTACAGATGTGCATAGGAAGCTCAGTGATTACTATCACAAGTATGATGAGTCACCTTTTTACACATGGGCCGCACATAAGTGATACATTCTTCTGATTCTTGGCTCCCAGTCATGGTTGCAATCATCAGAAAAATTGCAAAAATATTATTGGGCATGATCAGGCCTGATCATGTCAATCATGCCCATCATGCTCATCATGCCCGATCCTTCCGGTGGCCATATGATCAAGCTTGAAAAAGTTGGGATTGTTTTCGGTCATTTAGGATCGACACCACTGAGCATGATCATGTCCCACCATATAATCAGTCGATGATCCTTCTGGTGACCGCATGATCTAGCTTGAAAAAGTTGGGATTGTTTTCGGCCATTTAGGATCGATACCACTGAGCATGATCATGTCTTGGCCACATGATCTAGCTTGGGAAAGTTGGGATCATTTTCAGCCATTTAGGATCAACACCACTGAGCATGATAATGTCCCACCATATGATCAGTTGATGATCAGGCGTGATCATACTTTCGCATTGATAGAATTGAAAATAAAAACATGTTTATTATTTCTTCTGCATATACGGGATCAACGCAATACAACTACTCAATACCATCGCGGGACCCAGAGGCCTGAGTACTCTTCCTCCTCACCCTCGGCACTGTCCTGCCCTTCAGCCCACTAGTTTTTGGCCCCCTTCTTGGTCTCCTGTTGCCCAGAGCTTGTGTGGGGACTTTCAAGTCTGGAACATCACTTAGTGGGGATATATTGCGAGGTGCCGCTGGTATGGGGGTAGCAGGTGGCGGAGTGGGGAGGAGAGACATATTGGCATTGGAGGGGTCTGTGCCTCTGGAGAGATCCCGGGGTGTGCAGACATCAGCATTGGCAGGACTGGGAGGTGCAGGATGATTGCCTGAGTCTGGGGTAGATGTATGGGGCATGCGGACATCGACATTGGCAGGGCCAGGGGGTGCAGGCTGATCTCCTGGGTCTGGAGTGGATGTATGTACTGTATAGACAGATCAACATCAACTTCCGGAAAGCAATTGTCACATACCTGTCAAAACCACGACACGGGCCATTGCTGCCCTATGTGCCACCTTGTGTGCAGCCCTCTGACGAATGAACGTGTGCCATTCTTCATCCAATTCTTTGTCTTTGTTGTAAGATACCCTGCCACGTTTGTCCCCAAAGACTCGGCTGCAACGATTGTCACCCCCTTGTGACACTTGTTTGTATGTATAGTTGGAGACTTACTCATTCCACCATGCGATGGTGCGTTCTGCCCATGGGTCAACTGGGTGCGAGGGAGACAGCTGCATGACAACCTCACGATAGAACTTGGAATAGTTGAAGTGATCATCTGTGATATTCCAAATCCGTTTAGATGAGAGTGAGAATCGGGCCTAGTAATGTAAGTATGAGTTCCTCACACGATGATAAAAGTAATTGCTACTTACCGCTACAGCTGCATATGCGATCATTTGTGGGGTAATAGTCATGATGTTATACATCTTGGCGATACAATTGTGCCAGGACTGTTCAGTTCGTTTCCCTGCTTTTGTGTCCACAGCATGTGGGCCGAAAAGGATGTCGATCAGTACCTAGATATGGCAGGGGCGTTATTACATGGTTGTAAGAGTGACAAGTCACTTACACAGGCCAGGAAGGTGCTCTGAAAGAGCCCTTCTTCGGGATCCTCTTCGTTGTACATGTAGTCCTCGTATAACAATACGGGCATCTTGGAGGCTATCATCTTGTGATGGCCGGAATTGAATGACGCCCTCGCACTACAGCTATGAAATCAGACATGAATTCAAAGGACCTGAGGGACCTACAGATCGATGTCCTGGCACCACTCTGTTAAATATACCGCAGGGATGATCAACCTCCCGATTTGGGGGTGGTTGACGCCATGCATCGCTTTATCGCTGCTTAGTTGACAACGAATGGGCCTATCGCCCGAGTCCAGATAACTCACCGTGTTGTCTTTGATATGCCTGAATGCCTCGGCGCGGGACGTATTACATCCTTGTTGCATCTAACAAGGCTGCAGATACCATATGGTAGATATATGTGTGTGACTTACCACATCCAGAATCCTGTAGAATCATTCTGTGTCACCATTCTCACTGATTGGGAGGAGCTTACTCAGCCATGGGATGAGCTGAAGAATGGCCTTCATCAGTTAGATGCATAAAGTCTTGTGGTCTTTTTGGGTCTTTTTGCTCTTGTGAGCTTGTGGCACAAGTTGACAAGCTCCACAAGTTTCAGTCTTCAACAGATTATTACATAAAAAATAATATCTAACATAATTCACACTAGCATATCTTTTTTATTAAAACACTGTATGTATAGTATATAGTATAATATAATATAAATACATGCTGTGGCTGCTGCCGCCACCGCCGCCGCCACCGCCACCACCGTTGTGGGTGCTAGCGCCCCGCAGCCGCTGTTGTGGCTGCTAGTGCCCCCCCCGCTGCCATTGTCGCTGGTCGTGCCGTCGCCGCTGTCGCTGGTCATGTCTCCGCGCCGCTGGTGGTGCCTCTCCCGTCGTTGCTGGTCGTGCCCCCGCGCCGCTGGTGGTGCCGTTGCCGCTGCCACTGGTGGTGCCACCGCCGTCGTCGTCATTGGTGTCCCCGCGCCGCTGCCGCTGGTGGTGCCGCGGCCGTCGTCGTCGCTGGTGGTGTC
>QLOZ01000319.1:0-23455 GCA_003314065.1 Lactarius sp. MG50
CTCTAACTACATCAGTTTCTTTGTCTCGGCAGCAGGAACGTCCACATGCTCAGCATAATGACCAAGTTTCCCCTCCCGCTACGTCTCTCGATCCACCCCCCACAGTGAACGAGGCCCCTCGCCCGTCTCTGCCTTCACGTACACCCTCCCGAGCAAAGAACTCAGCTCTAACTACATCAGTTTCTTTGTCTCAGCAGCAGGAGCGTCCGCATGCTCAGGATAATGATCAAGGTTCTCCTACCACAGAATCTATTCTGAAGCGATGCCCAAGGTACGATTCATCACGATGTGCCTTATGATATGCGCAATCATCTCTCAGTACTGATCCTTAACAGATTCCGGATTCTGTTGGTCGGCAAAGTGAGTCCATTTGCGATGATAATGAACACTCGATCTGAGGACATGCCCAGTCCGGAGTCGGGAAGTCTTCGCTTATAAATCACGCATTCAACGTAGATATAGCAGTTGCGTCCCTCTATGCTACTGCCAGTGCAAGGTCGTCATTGAGACTCGCCACAGACAGTTTCACACAAAGAACACGGGGTATGCGATATCAATAAACCAATTACTTCTCCGCAAAATCCGCGTTTTGTGCTGCACGATTCCCAAGGTTTCGAGCCGAGTGAAATTGCCAACCTGGATAAAGTGATAAGGTTTGTCGAATCGCGTGGTGCTGGGGTTGATCTCAGGGACCGTCCTATTATAATTTGTGATGACTGTTGAAACAGGAAATGTAGGCTCTGCGCTCAAATACCGTTTGCTGGCGGCCGAGTCTTTGAGAAAGGTGACGAGGAGTTCGTTAAATCTGCTAAACAAGGTGAGAGCTTCAAAATCTCTCGAATCGAAGTTCCATCAAAAAGTTGACCCATTACAGTGCCAATAGTCGTTGTCTTCACTCAATTCGATAAGCTGGTCCGTCGCATGGAAGAAAACCTTACTGGCGAGGAGATGGATATGTCCCAAGAGGATATCAACAGACTGTGCTTGCAGAAAGCCAATGCCGAGTTTGAGACGTCGTGCCTGGAGCCTCTTCGAAAGTTCGCTCCTCACCTTGAATATGCAAAAACATCTGGTTTGACAAATCATATTCCGAGGGTTTCGTCGCCTTATCTGACATTAATCACTTATCCAGTGAAAGATGCTTACCGACATACTTTGGCGAATTTGATTGAACGCACTCAAGTTCTCGTCGAGCATCAAGTGGAAGGCGATGTCTGGATCATTTCTGCCATGGCTCAGAGGGCCAGCGCTCAAGCGAAAATAGATTCCTCAATCCAGTACGTTGTTCGTCCTGTGATTAACTTCCTGATATATTGACCTTCGTCTGCGAATGATAGAGTGGGCATGAAACGTAATCTCTTCCCTTGAAGTCGAGTGAACTAAAGCTCATAATGATGCACATTTTTCCTAGGGTACTGGCAGAGCCTTGCGTCCAGTACTGAACTTGTTGGCTGGACGCTTGAGAAGTGTCTGACCATACTTCACCGTGACATTGCCTCAAGCTGGAATTTCAACGATCCGGATAACGTAAGCTCATTGCCATTGCCCTGTGGGTTGTTATACTGATTTGACCATGCTCTAGCTACTGAGCGGCGAGGATTTTCAGAACCAAGTTAAGACTCTTGCACAACTGGTCACTCCAGACACTCCAGAACTACGATCATGGTTGTGCGTGAAAACTGCCACCAATGCTAACTACTACTCACAAATGTACACTCTTCTAGTCAGAACCCGGATCAAATTCAAAGCGTGATGGGAGTGACATCTACTTTGGTCTCTGTTGCGGCTCCTGCGATTGCGGCGATTGGGCTGTCAGCGATGTTTATTAAATGGGTTAGGAAGGCTTACCAGAAGACGTGCGTATATTGTTAGTATTTCATCTTCTGGGCTCATCTTCTTACCTGTTGCTCATAGCCCCGAAGTACTACGTTGTCTGATGGCCTACATTGTGGACTTGACGCTCGTGATGGACCAGCTTTTCTTAAATATCCTGCCGTTGAAACCTCCCCGATTTCTGACCGCAGAACAAATTGATGGGGCGTTGGAGGACTATAAGAACTCGGAGGCAGTCAAAGTTCATCGAGCGATTCGAGAATATGTCAATCAAGCGACTTTCAGCGAGATTTTGAGGGCCAACAATGCGCAGCAGAAAGTGATAGAGCTGATTAAACAGCATCGGACGAAGGATGCATAGAGGGATTTATAAACTTGTCTGTTATCTGGCTGGTTTATCATCACCCGTAATTCCCCTATGCTCTTGTATGAATATAACATCGACGACAGTTGTTGGCGAATATATAATTGCGAAGGACATATGGTTATTATCCATGTCTAGATGGGCTTCAGGTGATCGAAGGGAAAGCAGCTGAAAACAGCTGTCTCTCGTACGGGATTTGCCGCAAAACCGAGAACGAGGCTCCTGTTCGCCATCTACTCGAGCTCGAAGCTCCGTCACGGACTCACGGTGGTCTCATTTCTTCCCTACGATTACTCGCATCTTTATCACTGTCTCAAATTGGCACGGCCTTCCAGAGTCCGTTTAAAATCTTCGATAGACACGTCAAGCGCTTGCAAAAAGATCGTGTCGTGGCTTGCAATGGGGAAAATCCTACTATTAGTAGGACAGTTGACTACATCCGCGACGAGGTGGCCAACAGAATGTTATAAAGTGAAAGTTCACCTCCATCCTTGACCTTGGATCTGGCCCTGCCAGTGATCATTTTTCTAAACTCCTGGAGCTAGATCGAACGCAGAAAGTGACAATGCTCGACCTGAGTAGTAAGGGATTGAATCTAACTTCTCTACTTCTCATTCGAGTCCCTCAGAACTTACAGTTGAAAGGGACCCTGACTCGGAGTTTGAAGGTCCAGCATTCTCACCAGTTTCCGCGTCTCGTGGACCTGGCTGACAGCAAGCGAACAGTTCAGGTTGAAAGGCTCGTCGTAGACGAATAAAACCTCCTCGAGGTCATTCTACGGAGCTCTCAGGAAGTAATAGTGTCTTGTCTTAGCCTTCATTGGGTTAATGATCTGCCAGGTACGAAATTGCGCGACGTCGATTTTAGGAGCTGACAAGCTGATTATACACCCAGGCGCACTCGTTCAAATCAAAGAAGCCTTGAAACCCGGGCCGGACGGTGTTTCCATTGGCACTACTTATCTTCGGAGGCGACACCCTCTTTGAGTTACGTACCTCTCTTCAGCTTGCAGAAGTTGAAAGAGAAGGTGGAGTCTCTCCTCACGTATCACCAGTCGGTCAATCGGGGGATTGCTACACACTCGGTTCTGGCATGATCTCATGGCCCGGGTGTTCACGCAAGCCGCAACGCACCGTCACGGACTCCTCGTGTTACGCGGAATATACTGCACTACACAAGCTTCACACGAGGCGATTATCTTGCGACGGTTACTACATGGACTCCATTTCCTACCACCTTTTATGCGACGACGCTGCCTCGCTATTAATAGGGAAGAGAGGAGGACAGAGGTCACATGATGAGGAAGTCATGACACGGAACAAGTAATACGTCCTGCCAGTGTACTGTACAGTACTGTACGTACTCGTACTAGTAGAGTAACCTTGGTTGAATTCCCGACGATTTCTTGGGGGCGCGACCCCCCGGTTAGAGCAACCACCTGACGAAGAGGATTCTCCCCCTCAGCGAGTAAGATGGCAGGCCGGAGATCGATGCTTTAGAAGCGCCATCCACCACTGGACAAATTACTTTTATTGAGGTCCCGAGTCACATACGGGATAATTTAGCAAAGCCGAGTCCAAATGAATGGGCCACGCGCTCAAGAGACAGACTGAATACAATTCGTATAATCCCTAAAATGCAAGCAAATTTGAAAAAAAAAAATACCCACCCCCACACTAGATGTCCATGAGAACCCAATCTGAGTTCTTTCGCACCCTGGCCAAGACACAAAGTGATGCCAGGGAACCATCCTCCACCTCACAATTTTGCAGGTAAACCTCCCTCAACGGAGCGGCATCGTCACCGAGCAGCGCCATCAAAGCGGGAGTCATATCCAGGCTGTGCGCTTCCTTCGTCTTCTTCTCATGGTACCTCGCTCTGACGACCATAGCTCTTGATGGCGAAGGAGGTAAGCTCGGTGGTTGACTAGGTAGTACATACCCTTCCACCTGAGCGGAAGGTCCACGCAAGCTGGATCCTGAACCAGGGGCAACTGCGGGTTGCTTCGGTGCCGACAGCCTCCCTTCCATGACATATACCCTCTTCAGCGACTGGAGAACGCGTTTTGCACCATCCTGAGGTGCGCAGGCTGACTACAGCACTTCCGCTGTACCAGGATGTAGCCACAGCTCCTCTACAGCAGGCAGCCGTGCCAACAGCTGGTGCCAATATGGCAACATCCCTCCTGGACAGCGACGTGCTCAGGATCACCCTCCACAACGACTCTCTCCACGCCTGTGGCCTTGAGTTCGTTGCACAGCGTATGCAGACGATAGAAGGGGCTCGTCAGCTCGATTGCGCGCACGCCGGATGGCGTTGATTCGTCGAGTCGACGCTCTACCCGCAGGCAGCAAAGTGCGCCACGCCGCCTCAAGCGCATTCCACCTCAGAACGCGGAACATGGCGTCGTGAGGAATTACGTGCGTCTCTACGTTCTCCTTCCCCAGATCCCATATCATCTGACTCACTGCGGCGCCGTGCTACCAGCTCGAATGGCTCACCGTGTTGCTGTGGGCCCCCTCACCCACTGGCTCGGACGCCCTTACGCGGTCCGATTTTCTGACGAACGCCAAGGCGCAACTTGATGCGGACCACTTTGGGCTCGATAAAGTTAAGCGTCGGTCACTCGAGTACCTCACTGTCGTACGTCTGCGTACCATGATTGCGCAAGAGGCGGAAGCGGAGCAGGCCAAGGCGCACGAGGTGACACTCAAGAAACCTATCGAGGATCCCGCCGTGGGCGCAAGTGCGGACGATAAGAAGAAGGAGAGTGCGTATAGGGCCCTTATCAAGGTTGGTGACATTCCGTCATCACCTTCGACGACCGAGGGGCAAGCGACGCGCAAAGCAGCCAAATCTATCAAAGCGCCGATCTTGTTGTGAGTTGCATTGCCCTATTTTTAGCGCCGTGACGTCATGCGGCACAAAAACGGGGCCCAGGCTATGCCAGTGGGCAAGACGTCCTTGGGCCGGTCAATTGCTCGTGCGCTCGGTCATTCCATCGTATTGCGCTTGGTGGCGTTCGTGATGCTGAGATTCGCGGTCACCGCCGGACATATGTTGCCAGTGGACCTGGTTTACTCGCACAAGCATTACGCAAGGCTGGTCGCACCAATCCAATTATCTTATTGTGAGCGGTTACGTCCTACTCAGTCACGGTTTTAACGATAGCAATGATGACGGTAGAGACGAGGTCGATAAGGTCGGTCAGTCAAACTACCACGGCGATCCTTCTGTGGCATTGCTCGAGGCGCTCGATCCCGAACATAACGTTGCTTTCAACGTATGTCCATTCCGCACCCCTGAAATAATACTTCTTGACACGAGTGGTCGGGCAGGATCATTACATCAATGTCCCGATCGATCTTTCGCAAGTCCTCTTTATCTGTACGGCAAATTCGCTCGACACAATCGCACCACCACTCCTCGACCGATGCGAGGTGATTCGATTGTCTGGCTACACGCACGACGAGAAGTTGCACATTGCACCTCCTTCCGAAGGAGCTCGTGCAGAACGGTCTCTCTGAACCACATGTTCAGCTCCCAGAGCCGGCTCTCCTTCATATAGTCACGCACTACACGCGTGAGGCGGGCGGGCGGGCGGTTGATCGCGCAATTGGCAGCGTGGTGCGCTTTAAGGCGGTCGAGTGGGCAGCACACGTCGACGCTCGGAACCTGCCATCATCTTCATTACCTTCCCCGCGATTCTCCTCGCTAACAGGGTCAGACACTACTGGCATACCTATTCAGCGTGGAAAGGATGGCGACGCCGGATACGTTGTAGTTGTCGAGGTAGACGACTTGGGAGAACATCCTAGGCCTGTCGCGGTACGACGGCGAGGAGCGTGAGCGCGAGACAAAGCGTGGGGTTGTTTGGGGCCTCGTCGTGATAGGTATGGATGAAGGAGAGATCATGCCCATCGAGAGTATCGCGACTCCCGGAAGTTTTAACATGTTGGGGCCGGGACGACTTAGGTGATTAGAGAGAGCGCGGAGCTCGCGCTCAGTTGGGTCAAGACTCATGCGTATGACCCCGGCATCACGAATAAGCGTGCATCGGACCCTCTGCGTATACCGGATGCGGCAATAGACCTGCGCTCACACCTCCCCGCGGGTGCTCAGAAGAAGGACGGTCCGAGTGCTGGTGTCGCCATGGTAAGCCTGTTCTTCTATCCTTTTGATTGGGTTGTTCAACTAGGAGATGATGCAGATCTGCGCGGTTGTATCACTCCTAACGGGAAAGTGTGTCCCGTCCACCACAGCAATGGCCGGCGAGGTACGCAGTTTACCCCCGACCTACTACTGTTTACGCGCACGGATTGTGACTCGTTGATTTAGATCACGCTCCGAGGACGGGTCTCGGCGGTTGGGGGCATCAAAGAGAAGGTATTAGGCGCTCACTGTGCAGGCGCGAATAAAGTGATCCTCCCGTGGGCGAATAGGAAGGACGTTGAGCACGAGATGCCTATGGAGGTGCGCACGCGGACGCAATTCGTGTTTGTACGGACACTGCGTTTGGCGCAGGGGCGTTGCCATGGCGGGCGGCTGTGCCGCCGCTCATCGAGAGCAGCTTTGAGGGGACGTGAGGACGAGTTTTCCTGTCCTGAGCTGCCTTTTGCTTGAGTGTTCAACAAGTCAAATTTCTTTCTTTTTTTATTTTTTATTTCTAGATTGTATGCTGTCAATCACGTAAACAAGAAATCACACCTTTTTATCTCGTCCGCTTATCTGTTGTCTGTGGAGATACCGGAGAAGGGAGAGGCTGAATGCTGAATCTAAGATATATCCTAGCTTAGCAGTGTGTAAGTTACAAGCTGAACAACACCGCTCTCGGGTTAGGGTTAAGTTCAGTGCGTATGCGTCGATGTGCTAGGTGCTCAAGGACCAGGAAACCACATTGGTAAAACTCGGAGAGTTATACAGGGACCAAAAGTAAGTGCGCACTCAGGCTGGCAGCGCTTTCTTGTGATTCCGACCGTTCGATTTCTGAATTTTGTATTCTTTAAGAAATGCTCAGGGACTTGCCAAATTGAAGTTGTCACACTGTCGCGCTCATTCCGACCTCTACAGCCAAGGCGAAGGCTGCTAAACTCAGTGCTGCATGTTCGATGGCTGATAGGTTTGAAATGCCAGTATCTACATTGTAGACTTGATCACTACATACTTGATGTACACCGGCTAACCCGGTTCGCTACCGGCCCGTCTCAATGGTCCTCTCAGCTCAGCCGCGGCGCTGTACGCCCTTCGACGGAAAAGTCTGTCCTGACGGCATGCTGCCTCAAACCTTGTTTTCACTGCGTCTGACGAAGGATGCAAGAGGAAGCTGGCGTCTATTGGCTTACTAAGCAGGGTGGTGCCTCGAGAGGCCAGACCATGTGGCTTCAACGAGGGACTCGAACTCGAAGTCTGCATACTCGTCTTTTCCCTCTTATCAACTGCACTGAAAATGCCGATCTGTGGCCTTTTTCAACGACCTCGATTTCTCAGACACAACCCCAAAGCGAGCGTTTCCGCTCCGACTATATCTCTCAATCCACCCCCCATACTGAACGTCGCAGTGAACGAGGTCCCTAGCTTGTCTCAGCCTTCACGAGCAAACAACCGGGTTCCAACTACATCAGTTTCTCTGTCTCAGCAGCAGGAAGGTCTACATGTTCAGGATAATGACCAAGTTTCCCCTCTCGCTACATCTCTCATTCCACCCCCCATAGTGAACGAGGCCCCTCGCTGGTCTCGCCCTTTACGTCCATCCTCCCGAGCAAACAACCGGGTTCTAACTACATCAATTCCTTTGTCTCAGCAGCAGGAACGTCCACATGCTCAGGATGATGACCAAGGTTCTCCTACCACAGAATCTATTCTGAAGCAATGCCCAAGGTATGCCCTGTGATATGCGCAATCATCTCTGAGTACTAATCCTTAACAGATTCCGGATTCTGTTGGTCGGCAAAGTGAGTCCATTTGCGATAATAATGAGCACTCGATCTAAGGAAATGCCCAGTCCGGAGTCGGGAAGTCTTCGCTTATAAATCACGCATTCAACGTAGATATAGCAGTTGCGTCTCTTCCTCCATGCTACTGCCAGTGCAAGGTCGTCATTGAGACTCGCCACAGACAGTTTCACATAAAGAGCACGGGGTGTGCAATATCAATAAAGAAATTATTTCTCCGCAAAATCCGCGTTTTGTGCTGCACGATTCCCAAGGTTTCGAGCCGAGTGAAATTGCCAACTTGGATAAAGTGAAAAGGTTTGTCCAATCGCGTGGCGCTGGGGTCGATCTCAAAGACCGTATTCACGCCATTTGGTGAGTATCCTATTATAATTTGTGATGACTGTTGAAACAGGAAATGTAGGCTCTGCGTTCAAATACCTTTTGCTGGCGGCCGGGTCTTTGAGAAAGGTGACGAGGAGTTCGTTAAATTTGCTAAACAAGGTGAGAGCTTCAAAACCTGTCGAATCGAGGTTCCATCAAGAAGCTGACCCATTACAGTGCCAATAGTCGTTGTCTTCACTCAATTCGATAAGCTGGTCCGTCGCATAGAGGAAAACCTTACTGGCGAGGAGATGGATATGTCCCAAGAGGATATCAATAAACTGTGCCTGCAGAAAGCCAATGCCGAGTTTGAGATGTCGTGCCTGGAGCCTCTTCGAAAGTTCGCTCCTCGGCGTGTATATGCAAAAACATCTGGTTCGATAGATCATATTCCGAGGGCTTCGTCGCCTTATCTGACATTTATTACTTATCCAGTGAACTATGCTTACCGACATACTTTGGCGAATTTGATTGAACGCACTCAAGCTCTCGTCGGGCATCAAGTGGAAGGCGATGTCTGGATCATTTCTGCTATGGCTCAGAGAGCCAGCGCTCAAGCGAAAATAGATTCCTCAATCGAGTACGTTGTTCGTCCTGTGATTGACTTCTTGATAGATTGACCTGCGTCTGCGGATGATAGAGTGGGCATGAAACGTAATTTCTTCCCTTTAAGTCGAGTGAACTATAGCTCATAATGATGGCTGCGCAATTTTCCAAGGGTACTGGCAGAACCTTGCGTCCAGTACTGAACTTGGAGGCTGGACGCTTGAGGGGTGTCTGACCATACTTCACCGTGACATTGCCTCAAGCTGGAATTTCAACGATCCGGATAACGTAAGCCCATTACCATGACCCTGTGGGTTATTATACTGATTTGACCATGCTCTAGCTACTGAGCGGCAAGGATTTTCAGAACCGAATTATGACTCTTGCCCAGCTGGTCACTCCAGACACTTCAAACACTTCAGAACTGCGATCATGGTTGTGCGTGAAAACTGCCACCAATGCTAACTACTACTCACAAACGTACACTCTTCTAGTCAGAACCTAGATCAAATTCAAAGCATGATGGGATTGACGCCTGCTTTGGGCTCTGTTGTGGCTCCTGCGATTGCGGCGATTGGGCTGTCAGCGATGTTTATTCAATGGATTACAGGGGTTTACCAGAAGACGTGCGTATATCATTAGTTTTCATCTTCTGAGGTCATCTTCTTACCTGTTGCTCATAGTCCCGAAGTACTACGTTGTCTGATGGCCTACATAGTGGACTTGACGCTCGTGATGGACCAGCTTTTCTTAAATACCCTGCCGTTGAAACCTCCCCGACTTCTGACAGCAGAACAAATTGATGCGGCGTTGGAGGACTATAAGAACTTGGAGGCAGTCAAAGTTCATCAAGCGATTCGAGAATATGTCAATCAAGCGACTTTTAACGAGATTTTGAGCGTCAACGATGCGCAGCAGAAAGTGATAGAGCTGATTAAACAGCATCGGGCGAGGGACGCATAGAGGGGTATTCGTCATTTATGGACTCGTTTGGGTTTGTTATCTGGCTGGTTTATCATCACCCGTAACTCCCCAATGCTCTATCGACGACGGTTGTTGGCTAATATATAATTGTAAGGTGGACACACGGTTATGGTCCATGCCAAGATGGGTCCTGCTTGCTGGTTTAGATCTGGCAGTGCCGTTGGTAGCGGGTTTGGGGTGATCGAAAGGAAAGCAGCTGTCTCGTATGGGATTTGCCGGCGACCCGGGAACGGGGCTCCTGTTTACCGTCTAACTGCTCGAGGTCGAAGCTCCGTGGTCCCATTTCTTCCTACGATTACTCGCCTCTTTATCACCCTCTCAAATTAGCACGGGCGTCCAGAGTCCGTCTAAAGTCTTCGATCGACATTGCAAAAAGATCGTGCCGTGACTTGCGATGGGGGAAATCGTAGTAGGAGAGTTGACTAGCCTAGTCCATCCGCGACGACGTGGCCAACAGAAAGTTAGAGTGATTTCTGGTTAGTGTCTATTCTGGAATGCTTTTATTTGATTTAGCTGAGACAATTAGGATAAAGCGAAAGTTCACCTCCATCTTTGACCTTGGACCTGGCCCTGGTCGTTTCTCCAAATTCTTGGAGCTACAGTAGATCGAACCCAGAAAGTGACAATCCTCGACCTGAGTAGTAAGAATTTGAAGGTCCAGCTGACTCCAGCATTCTCACCAGCGCGGCTTCGGCGTCTCGTGGATCTGGCTGACAGCAAGCGAACAGTTCGGGTTGAACGGCTCGTCGTAGACGAAGAAAAGCCCCTCGATGTCATTCCACGAAGCTCTCAGGGCAATAGTGTCTTGTCTTAGCCTTCATTGGATTAATGATCTGCCAGGTACGAAATTGCGCGACGTCGATTTTAGGAGCTGACCCAGGCACACTCGTTCAAGTCAAAGAAGCCTTGTATCCGGACGGTGTTTTCATTGGCACCATCTTCGGAGGCGACACCCTTTTTGAGTTACGTACCTCTTTTCAGCTTGCAGAAGTTAAAAGAGAAGTGGGGTCTCCCCCCACGTATCACCAATGGCAGGTACGTCGAATCCACTCTCGATGAGGTTCATCCATGACCGCTGGCTTAGACCCCCGGCCCATGGCATGTCAATCCTAATGAGCCATGCTGGCTTCACGCTACTTACCGTAGACGTTGACGAAGTCAGAGTAGGGTATCCAAGCATGTGGGAGCTTCTCTATGACCTCCGGGATATGGGTGAGAATAACGCCATCGTCGGATGGTGCGTGTTGTACATTCCGAGCTGAAGTACGCTAATTGCTCGAGTGCCCAGAGCTCCATGGACAAGAAGACGGCGCCGTGCCGGCTACGTTCTAGGTCATCTACATGGTCAGCTATTTCCGTTGCTGTGACTTTTTGTCTCACTCACTGTGCGAGTGTAGATTGGGTGGAAGCCCGCGCCATAGCAACCGAAGCCATTAGAGAGGGGTTCGGGCAAAACAAGTCTCAAAGATGTCCTGTAATGAGAAACAGACTATGGTGCAGGTCCTTCCTCGGCTGTATCTGCAATATTCCCCCCGTACGTTGGTCCTCCTTGCGTACCGCCATCTTGAAATTTGCGCTTTGGAGTGACCGCATATAACGACAGCCCTCAATCTCTTGTCCCCACCCACTTCACAAGAATCTCAAATACCTGGTTCACTGAGAACTTTGCGTGTTGGTAAATGGGATAGATAACGCCCAATGGGAAGCTGCGCCGCACGGATTCCAGACTCCCTAGCCTTGTCCCGGAACACTCGATGGGCAGCACGCTCACTGTGCCGTGCTCCGCCCTATCTGAGTATGCGATGTTAGACAGCTGACGAGGGACATACTTGCTTCTTGCGCCTTGGTACCGGCCTTCCGCGTCGGCCGCTACGTCGCGCGCGGCAGCGCTCGCGTCCACCGCGGCGGTCCACACGACTCTTGGCGACGTGCACTTGCGCCTGTTCCTGCAGCAGGCACTCAAGGCGGTCGGAAACTTTATCGGCCGCGCGCGCGATGCCGGGTACTACGATGGCGTGCTCTTCCATCACGTCATAGCCAAGTTCATGATCCAGACGGGCAACCCGCTCGAGGACGGTACCACCGGGACGGGCATCTGGGATCGCGGATTTGAAGACGAGTTTTCGGGTGAGCTGAAGCACGATCGGTATGTATAGATGGGGTATCTTAGCGCCGGAAGCCAGAATGGAACTGATCACCACTCGCGTCGTCTTTGCAGGCCATACACGGTGAGCATGGCAAACGCCAGTCCGAACACGAACGGGTCCCAGTTCTTCATCACCACGAACGCGACGCCGTGGCTCGACAAGAAGCACACGATCTTTGGGCACATGCGATCGAGAACGTAAAGACGAACAAGGTGAATAAGCCGTACGAGGATATCGAGATCATCCACCGATATCGAATAGGTCGACGAGTCACTTATTTGTACTCTTTTAAGCGGATCAATTATACTGAACGGCATTTCTGCTTGCCCATTTACAAAGCAGTGCCAGTGTGAGACAGACAGTACAATACAGTACGTCCGACGCACATCACGTCTCGAGTGCCGGACACGGCCAGATCTCTAGACAGGGTATTAGCATGCACTCGTTCATCATCGGGTCGAGCGCCCTAGACTCTTGACGTCAGACTGGGCTGATAAGCTTTGTCAAGTGTGAGTTTACCGCACTGCCTCAGCACCTCTGGGAGGGCAGACCGAAGCCGTTGAGCAAAGCCCCCATATCATTGCTTCGAGATGAATATGTTATATTCCACGTGCACAGAACCGTCCAACATGGACTGGGAGAAAAAGGAAAGGAAAATGAACGCCCTCAGAAGTCATCGTCATCATCAAGAACCCCATCATCAAGGTCGTCTCACCGTACATCGGTTTCCTCCCGCCTGAATTTTGTCTGCGTTGAGCGCACATAGAATGGAAAGGAGAAAAGGAGTCCTCACAATTCCCTTCCGAGAGCAGCCGACGGGTTCATCTCATCTCCTCAACCCCCGAACATCCCTCAGGCAAAATAGCGGGGAGTAGAACGCGTTGGGCAATGCCGCGCAAGATGACGCTACGAAGAAACAGGGGCACCAAGGGACTTGAAGGGTGATTGGAGAAAATTGGAGAGTGGGGGGGGGGTTGTATGAGCAAGCAAGCGCGACGCACGGCAGTGACCAGGCAATGCACGACATCCCACTCAAGTGCATTTTCTTGAAGTGCATGTGTTCACCGGTACTCCTCGTTCAACTGCGCTTGGAGAACAAAAAAAGTTGGTATTGGCATGGGAGACAGCCTGGGAGACTCGTGATGTCACTACGGTAGTTTGTGCCCGAAACTATGCTCACTGAGACCGAGCATATCGATATAGTGATGCTCGGTGGACGCGCCGTCGCGCCGTCCATACCATGCTCACCATGGATGAATTGGAATGAACCGGCCGTGATGTTGACACAATAGTCGTGCTCGAAGTCACAGTCACTGAGTCATAGCTGCCGGGTTGCGGCCGTGGTGGCCATCGGCGGCCAGTCTGAAGACATGGGAGGGAGAACAGTGAGAGTACGGGACGGCAGCACGCAACCTGGGGACCTAGCACAGTATTGGGGTTGGGGTTGGGGGCGCGTCGTGAGGTGTATGACGACGCCGCCACCATCTGCCATGGAAGAATGCGAGCTCTGGTGTGTTATCGAGAACAAATTTTCTCCGTTGCCATCCCCACCACCAAAAATGTCCGCCATATAAAAGAATTAATCCGTCCACAAGCCGAGGAACCCATTCTTCTTTTCAAGTTGAAGATGTACAAAATCATTGATATAGTCGACAGACGCTGACTTTCCGGCATCTTTCAGGACCCCAAACGTTTCGAGGACGAAAAGGAACTCTACATCAGTCAAGCTGACTTGGATGACAGTACCTAATTACAAAATCCGTCACAGCTCATATCAGAGGTATGGCCGACGCAACCTCTCAATTGCCACGTGCATATCTATGTGATATTGTATCCATGTAAGTACAGAACTATTTGACCATACCCATCTGCTCATGGCTATCCTATGCTCTGCAGCAGTGGACCAGGACATTCTTTGAGTGGCCCGCAAGTTGTATGATACCTTGTGGGGGAAAGAATCCAGTAGTATGACATTGAGATCTTTCCGAAAGACCTCGATATCATACTACTGGATGTGCCCAATGGAGACGGCCTTAAGTATGTGCACGAGGTCGCAAGTCGAAAATCTAGAATTGCATCATTTTGAGTACTGTACCCAGAACATGCTCTTCTCATCCACGAGGAATATATCTTTGCTTTTGACGAGCTGGAGACCAGACCGAGAGAGAAAAGGGGAGGTGTAGTGGTTTCCGGTCAACCAGGAATTGGTGTGTAGTTTGTCACCGATTTTAGATCGCCCTTCTCACGCCAGCACCAAATACGAATGCAGGGAAGTCAACCTTCCTCTTCTATGCTCTTTTCCGTCGTCTACTAAAGTGGTAGGTTTCTTGCGCATAATATCCGCAAAGAAACCTACCGCCTTACAAATGTCGTTTTGTTTCGTTGTTTTCAAGGACACTGGGGTTCAAGTGCACGACCCCGCCATTCTTGTGGATGATGCTCTCCTGACGGGAACCTGGGCTCTTACTGATTTGGATGAGCATACCAGAGAACCATGCCGCGCATTCCTTGGCGCCTCCAGGCAGCACGAAGCTTGGATTGTGTAGGCAACCTCTCCGGCGACGGATCGCTGGTATTAGTGGTCCAAAGAGTTGCAAGCGCAATATTTTGTGATGGAATGCTTCTCCTATGAGGAGTTGATTGCACTTGGGTTCGTTTAGTCTGGTTGTCCCAAGCATCTTCGTCTCATCGGAGCTTCTCTTACAGCACAATACTTGGTCCCAATCTCGACCGCTTCAGAGAGCAAATCAAGTTATGGGGTTCTTCTGCTGCGCGGACCTGCGTCTTGTTGACTCGGGATCCATGGAGAACTCCTCATTATATTTGGCTTGCAACGAACGTGGCCGAAAAACTCGTGAGTGAAACCCACAGTTTCATCCACCAAACTGAGAAAGTGTCAGATATACAGTCTCACATATTAAAGTATGTGAGACTGTATATCTGACATCTTCTCAGTTTGGTGGGTGAAACCACGGGTTTCACTTGCGAGTTTTTCGGCCTCGTTCATCACAAGCCGAATGATTCTTTTCACTTTACAGCCAATGGATGTAATGAGAGAAAACATAGTTGGGAATATAAGAACGAAATTCCTCCGTAATTTTGTCGATGATGCTATCGAACGACTAGATGACCCTGAGCAAATCAAGTCTTACAGCCTGATATGCAAATGCCCCTGGTTCAGAGCATCTGCGGGTTACGTCTTCGAAAAGCTTGTCTACGCCTGGCTCACCATTGCCCATCTGACCTCGGAGGGGCTGCTGTGTATCGCCCACTCGCCGGAGCCGCCCGACCCCCTTCAGTCCATCCCGGTATGCAAGAATGTGCGTGTATTCAGTGGAAAAACGGCTTTTAGGAATGCAGGCATTACAAGACTCCATTCTGTTGGCTCCCTGCCTCCCAAGCGTTCCCCGTTACTGACGCCATCATCTGCACAGATACACATATTATTACAATTCAGTCGGCTGTCTCTCCCCGCCATGAGGTGAACACAGAGCAATTCAAGAAAATCCAGGGAGCTTTTCCCAAATCATTTCGAAATGCTCGCCGGTGGTGCCACTGGCACGTGTTTGTTACTGATTACGGCGAGTACACCGAGGCGTTGTGGGATCAAGTATTTACGGGCCTCCCGGGCGTTGAGATTTACTCCGCTGTCCTTAGCATTCCTGAGTTTCGCTTCGCTGCCGAAGATCTAACATGTGTAGAGAAAGCCAGGGTAAGTAGACCTGGGCTGTATATACTCGGCGCTGACTAGACGTCGTCAGAACAAGCCCGACGAGATGGACACAAATGAGGCGGATGAAGGGCAGGTGTCTGGTACCAGGACAAGAGTTAGCGCCGATGGACCTGGAAGGGAGCAACAGGTGTAGACTCAGTTACCTGCTCCTGAGTCTGGCTCGGGGAGATAGATGGGTGTCGACTGGGCCAGAACTGACTCGAATGGTCATACTATACGTGCCTCGACTGGAATCCCGTCTCTGATCCGTCGGTTTCGCCACGTTCCATCCTTTTTGTCCCTCTCCTGCTGAAAAACCTGTGCGGGTACAGGATAGGTGGTCCATCCATCGCCACCTGGCCGCATCCTCACGTGTCAAACCCCATATTATTATGAAATCGTCGGATCGTTGAATTTGGTCCCTGATGTTGCCCAGCTGGCGCCTCTGTGCCAGGAGGTGAGGTTATCGCCGAACTCAACACCCGCTCAGGGTGAGGGTGTAAGGATGTAAGGATGTATAGATATTGCGCAGGTTACGAAGTATGGGAGGGGTTACTCTCAGAGATGAGAAGAGTGCTGTGGAGACTGTAGTAGCACTGACGGTCATGCGGGTGGCCATGTGTCTTGGCAGTCAAATATTATTACACTAGTTACAACATGTCTTTTTTATATCGTGGGTCTACGCCTCCCATTCTTTGGCAGTCTCGCACCACAAGCACCCCGCTTGCCAGCGAGCACAAGCGAGAGCAAGAGCTCACAAAGGAGCAGGGCCCCCCCAAAGTGTGACCCTCCGTCACCAATCGAGCCTCGCAAAGAAACTGCCCGTCCCTGTAAAATTGAGTGCCACGACGCACGGGAAGAAAGCGTGACTCGCACAAGGCCACCAACGTGAATACGTTCCTGTCAACCCATGGATATTCAATGGAGGCTAATGCCAAGAACACCGCCGGTTTTGTCTTTTCAAGCCCATCTCGCGGTGGGGGTCATGCGTCAGGACTCAAGGGGAAAGGGGGGAGAAGAACCAGACACACGATAGGAATAACATCCACTGGCACGAGCGCTTCATCCCGCAACCCGGCTGCTTCTTTCTCCCTTTGGGCTTACTGTAGTGTCCAAACGCGGGAACAAGGCCCAGGCACGACGACGCTCGTTTGCTTGAACACCGAGTGTCCGATTGGAACGGCGGATCCGCGACGCGCCAGTGCACGGCTACGCTGATAAGCAATGCCTGCGCCCAAGCTCCTGCAGTGGGTGGGACGTGTCGCAGAAGCAACGCACGGAAAGGGCGAGGTTGACGCCTGCGGTCACTCTGCCAGTGTCTGTGAACAGCCAGAAAGTGGCGCGCCAACTGAACGATTGCGAACTTGAACACGCCGCTCAGGCTGATGATCACGATCGGCCCCTGCTATCGGCCGAGCGGTGACGGCATACATCAGCAAATCCAGAAGTTTGACTGGTCCGCCGGCCCTTGTCTGAAGCCCGTCTGTCCACGTCTGAGCCGGTCCGGCCTTCAAGTTGTCTAAACGGTCTGGCAGACTCTGGCAGACATCTGAGCTGTGTCTGGGCTTATACATTGTAGACCCAGAACTTTGTGAATTTCATGCAGTTTGGCGCGTGGAAATTTGTTGAATCAAGTGAGTCTGAAATCCAGCTTTGGTGGTAGCCACGTCCAAATTGACGCCTCGGCGGTACTCTCATTTCACCTCTAGTACGCAGGCTGGCATGCGCCGGTTGTTCACGTGACTCGTTACTCATCCGACTAGGAGTCATGACTCGGCGTCATGATGGCTATCTACATTACGTTCAGCTCCGCAATATATCGAGGAGTTCTCTTTGGGGATTTCTCTCAGGCCAGAAGACGCTCTAGGAAATATCCGGCCCTGATGAACTTGAAGCTACCGTGACAGTATTACTAACCTGTTAAGGCTGTTTAATGCTATACTAACTGAAGCGCATCATGGAAGGACGTCAGCGTCGATGGTCCACCTTCAACACGACAGGCAACCTTTCAAAGTTCGTCACAGCGAGAAGGCGCATTTTGTGATCCATCTGTGCGGATGCCTCGAGGCTGTAGAATACACGCTCTCTGCAGCTGCAGGTGCGTGACAGGGATGACGAGAGCTGACTCATGTGTGCTTCTGACTCATGTAGCCTGTCATCTGTAAAACTAAGTGCGTTTTTAACACCATTAGGACGGTTTCCAAATGGTCCTAAACTATCCTTGATGGTTCTAAACACTGCTGTTTTGCAGATAGTCCATGTACCACTGGGACCTTCCTTGGCACTGGCAGTGGAGTCACTTCGGACCCAGTGTCAGTTCCTCGATGGAGTTTCGTTTCCACACGACCATAGAATTGCTCCTTTATTCCGGATAACGTCCTTGTCGATGACCTCAGGCAAGTGTCACCGTGATTATCAATCATGGCTTTTGGACCTTCCGTTTTTGCACAGTGAAGAGATCCTAGTGGAAGGCTATCGTGGAACTTCAACTTGGGTCGCACCTGGATTTGGAGCATAGGATGGACCCGTGAGGAAGTATCCTAGGTGATCGCAGGGCTTGTGAATGGGTGACGTTGTACAGTAATTTTGCCCTCAGGACGGCATTCGAGCTTTTGGGACGGTGCCAGGCAGTACTGGGCTCGGGTACAAGAATCCGGTCTTCGGTAATGGAAGTACCCCATTACTATCGGAGAACAGCGAGGAAAGGCCAAACGGAGGTAAGTTAGGGCCATTCATGCGTGTGAACTGGTTCGATACACAATCATACTGCGGACAAGACATTAGGGCTGAAGCCACCGTCACTGGTAGCCGACAGCCAAGCATTTAGACCAATCTGTACGACGACGCCCATCACGGTCTGGGTAGGCTCTAGAATTTGTGGTTCATTCGTGTGGGGTCTTGTCCATCATGCGCTAGCTCAATAGAGTTGTCACCGTATACCCTGAGGACCAGAAGCAATCAAATATGGTCCTGAGATCGATTGCCCAAGGCCCTGAGGTTCTTGCCGGGTCTGCCCGCAGCAAATTTTCGGTTAAGCACAAACCCTGGACTCTTTCAAATTTGGAAGCTGGTATTGTCGGGGCCGTGCATTACAGTAGTTCAGCCCAGCCAAATAAAAGACAAAATACGTCACTGTTACAGTTCTGCCGATCAGGCACGCCTTACGGAAGCTTTTCCGAAGTGTACTTTTGTGATGGTAGCACAAATTTTGCGCAGCCGTGGTGAGTGTGAGTCACTGGCACAGCCCGAGCAACGCTACTCTCACCTCACACAGGCTAAAGGAGAAATTAAAGTCGATCCATCACGTCCACATGTGCCCCTCGATAGAGAATGGAGGAGGCTGTGGCGAGCCAGAAAGGACGATTGGCTGGGTCGCTATCGTGGTCTCTCGATAAGTGTTCTCCTGACCTTCATCTGAGGGATTCATCGATGGCGTACTTGTCTATAATTTGGTGACGGGTCCAGATAAGCGATGTAATTACTCTAAGCAGTACGTCGCTGTACTACCCCGGGACAAAGGGTCAGCATGGCCGTATTCTAAGCCCCCTCTCTACAAGTTGAATGTCTATGCTTGCGGAAGTCGAAACTTACCACATCCTGGAGCGGTGGCGGGTGGCGGAAACCTGAAGGCAGTGACATACCATCCGCAATCGCAACAGAATGTAAGTAAGAGAGAGTGCAATCTGTAAGTTCGTGACGTCTATTGTTTGTCAAAGCTCTATGCAAAGGAAATGGGAAAGTTTTGTGGGGACAGCTTCATGACGTGAGATTGACGATAGCCTCCCAGTTGATCCTTCGATTCTTGACATCCGCGATGGTGTCATATTCGGTCGACGGGTGGCGAATAAATTGCAGAATTGGCATCCAACTTATTGCGGAGGGATTGACGGCGCCAATGATCATGACGTTGCCGGGCTGAACGCCCTCCTCACCAATCCGCCAACACTGGCCGTCCGAGGAGGTATATCCGGGATCCGGTTTGCACTCCTGTATAAGTTGGGAGAGGGGAAAATAAGTCTCAGCACATGATCTCTTCACAGCGGGCGTGAAGGGCCTGACCGTGAGAAAGGAATTCACTGATTCTCCGACACGGTGCGCGAAGGTGGCAACCGTTATAGGGTCATCACGATGTGGAGGAGTGTCGTTACGGACGCGAACGAGACGCGCAAACCATTCGTACCCTAGCCACTTTATCAATCATCTAGTTCAGCCTCACGACCTTCTGCTGAATCGGCTGTCCACAAAATGCACTAACCGCGATGCAAATATGAGTTGTGGACCAAGCACCAAGCTGCGCATATTCCTGTGCGTTGCGGAGGGTCCCACAACGGCCAGCCGCCGCTGCTTCAAGAGGAATGCCTAGTTTCCCGTCCACATTTTCGAAGAAGATGGGAAACTGCAAGTCTGACAAGTCGGCGCGCCCTCTGACATCCGAAACCGTCAGCGGGGCCGGCATCATTTGAGGTACCACAGGGCCCCCTGAGGAGATTTTACGGTCAAGCACCCAAAAACCTCGGCCATTTTCGTCGGGGACCGTGACGTGCGGTGGGATTTGGGGCGCACCAGCGCAGTCGACGGCTAAATATACGCCCTCTCTCCCTGGGAGGGACAGGGCCTTCAGGGGAGGGACAGCGTTGGTCCCGAGCACGTTGCAGAGATATTGCGTTGCTGGTCCAATTTGGAAAGACCAGGCTATGTATCCATCGGCAAGGAGAGACCTGCTCTCGCCTTGGGGATTCATGACAGATGAGGAGAATTGTTACAGTAAATGAGAGACGCAAGGCTATGGAGTATATATATAGTACGACACCATCAGCGCGCTCAGGCTCTTGCGTTGGCTCTTTCCCCGTCACCCCCAAAAAAGCTGGGCTATGACTCGGAGTTGGACCTAAACGCGTGTTGAGAGTTCTCCTGTTTGATAGTGTAGGATATTGAAAGAAGGGTATACAGTAATTTGAAATTTTCAGGGGCCCTAAAAGTCCGGCAGTACTACTGGACTGTACAGTATCAAACCCAAACCACTGCACAGCTCTTGAAATTAGTAGCCCTAAAGCTTAAATAGGCTACCACCCCGGCCCGACTCGGAGCTCAGGTATTCATGAAACTTGAACTTGAAGACGGACCTGTCTCAAGTCACGGTTATGTAACGAATTTTTTTTTCGTCGGTAGTAAGATAGAACCGGGGTATGCGATATGCGTATTTTATCCACACTCGAGCCACATGAAAGTTACCCTTCAGCGTATTAGGATAAGTTATTACTTCTTGCTACCTAGTAGTACGCGACTGAGTCTGGGCCCTGCGTGTACACAACGAGACACAGAACCAACGGACTCTGTCAACTGTCTCATTCAGTCTGATCCAGAACAAGTGTATTCTGGAATGCGATGATGTCAGTAGCTCTGAGCTAACGTATTGTACTATTACAACAAACGTGATTATGACGCATACAATTACTTTGTAGCAAGATGCAAGAGTGCACCTGTAGATAAGAGGTAGATACAACGAGCCGGGGAGACCTACTTGTCTGGCCGCCACCAGCACCTTTTCATAGTGTTCTTCTAATGATGCTTGTCGCAGGTTAAAGACAGGGTCCATCGGTGGTGCACTTCAAGTTGTCCGATGTGGTAATCTTATGAGGAACTCACGTTGGGTTGACAATTCCCCATTCAAAACGGCTTGATACCACTCCGTCTCTCCGGGAACGCTGACGGCCCATAGGACGACACAATCTCTTAAATCATTGTAATCGAAATCGTTGTCATCGCCATCAGAGTCCCCATGTCGGCGATGGGCTTACTATATCATACAAGCGCGCAACAGGGTGCGGGCACAGCGTTCCAGGCAGATTGTCGGAGGTCGATGTTCTACACAAATAGTTGTGTTTGCGGTAAGCGGGTCTCTAACCCATGTCATTATAGAGTAAAGATAAGAAAGAAGGCTGCCGGAAGCTGCGTGTCCTTTTCCAACCCTAGGCAAACGACAGAAGAACATATGTCAGAGTCGGAGGTTAAAGATAGCACCCCAATCAGTCTTCCGGTTTTTGACGTCCCCAAGGGTGTAGCACGGATATTCTGTAAGTTGCAAAATTGGCATCTAACTTCCTTGTAAGACGTTGACGGCACCAATAATCACGATATCGCCACGCTGGATGCCACCGACCCCAATCCGCTAATGCTCGCGTTCCAGGTGACATGCGGGATCTATTTCGCAATCCTAGATAGAGGGAGAGGGGGGAAGTGAACCTCAGAAGAGGGAAGCCCCTGCAGTGAGACCAAGTCGTCCTGGCCCTGAGGAAGATATCTACGCATTGCCCAACGCGATGCGCGAGCTTGGCGACCATAACTCGGGCGTGGTCGTGCGCGGGATTTCCGTCGCGAAATTGAATTTGGTGCTTGGACGAGTGATAATAGCCTGGCCACTTGATGGGTCGATCGGTTCAGATCCCACGTCCATGAGTTACATCGCCACTCAGACGTCCGCTAACCGCGATGTGGATAAACATTGATCACAATGACCAGCGAGTAATTGCATCACGGAGAGTTTCACAACGTTCGGCCGCGGCCGCGGCTTCGAGAGGGAGACCGACCTTCCCGTCCGCCTGTTCGAAGATGGGAAATAGCCGTTCTTTTGAGCCCACGTAAACGTCATGTCTCATCCCGGGAACCGCGGGCAAGGACCATAATATTTGGGGCACAACTCGGCCGCCTCCCGAAGCGATGCTGAGGTCGAGCGGCCAAACATCTCGACCATTATGGTCCAGGACCTGCGGTACAAGGTAGGTTTGGGCTTCTCTAACAGCGAAGAACTTGCCCTCTCTCCCCGGGTAGGACAAAGCCGTTTGGGGAGGAAGGGTGTCTGTCTTGACCAGTTCGCAAAAATACTACTTTGCCGTCTCGCCCTGGAACCTCCGGGCGATGTACTCGTCAATAAGGAGAGTCTTGTCGTTTACCTGGGGTCCCATGGGAGAGGAATCGCGATAAGAAACATATCAAAGAAAGGCGCAGGCCTGCACAGCATACTATGTGTACCGTTGCGATGGAGGGTGCGATGATATCGGGCACTGGCACAAAGTACTATATCTTACTCACAGTTAAATATGACGCCGCTGCTCCCACGGAATTCATCTATATGCACGACTTCGTCTATGATAGAGTATCAAATATTATGTTGTTAGAGATGACTTATTTGTACGTGAGTGCTGGTTTACAGATGGAGATGAAAAGGACCTGACATGATCCGCGGCCGTGCAGATGCAGTGCTCATAATTTAGTGTTGTTTTAGTGTCGCCGTCGATTCAAGTTGACACTGGTGACAGAACTTGGCTTGGTATTTCGCCGGGCCTGGCACCACAAGCTACACCAGTGTAGCTTGCAAGTTCCTTATAAATATAAATATATTCCCATAAGCTTGTAAAAGGTGACCTAGATATTGATAGTAGATTACTTCAGTTCCATCAGCTTCCATTGGCTCCCGCCTCGTGTTTTTCCGCAACTTGGCCGAGTTCATGGAATCTGCTTGGTGGCTAAGAATATACTCAGATTTACATACAAAAGG
>QLOZ01000324.1:0-53250 GCA_003314065.1 Lactarius sp. MG50
AAACTTGACCTTCCAGGGACCGTGGGAAAAAATTTAAGCCAAAACCCGTGTCATGCCCTATGCGTAGGCGTAATGTTGCCTTTTGTTGCTATCGTATGCAATTTCGTACCACTGGCCTGCTACGTGATGCACAGGGTATGCTCCAACTTTGGATCTATTGGGGAGGATGCTGAGGAAGTAGTGTCCTGTCCACGGGATTGTTCCTTTGAAGTGCGTGGATTCTGTTCCTTTGTGGAAGAATATGACTCTCTGGTCGTCTTCTTTGTCGTCTTCTGGACAAAGGGCAAGCGTAAACGGCTTGAATTTCGGGTCAACTGGGGATGCCACGGTGATTTCTCGTTTGGGGAGGCTGGGGAACTCCGATGTACTGGCTAGGCTCGGTAGCTCGAGGGGTCCGACATGGACTGATAAGTCTGTTCTAATGTCACGCCCACAATCTGGGTGTACCTCCACTGGCGATGGAGGGGGCGTAGGCGACGATGGGGACTGAGGACGCGAAAGCGGCAAGAGGTCTGCGTACCTCTCCCTGGCTGGAGTACTCTTATGGCATCTGATACTAAGTCCCTTCCCCTTCTTAAGCATCAAGCGTCAATGCTTCTAAGGGTGCGAAGTCTGGCAATCAGCCAGAGGAGCGGTGGTTCACAAGAGAGGACACAAGACCGTTCACTGTGTTAAGATTACAAGAGAACAGACTTAAGGTCTGTCCTAAGCGTAGTACGCGGTATAAGTACAAGTAACTATGAGTCAGAGTGAGTCAGTATGAGTCAGAGTGTCCCTAGGACACTAGTAAGCAGTCCGAGTCATCAGGAGTCATAGTACAGTAGGTGAGTCATGAAGCGTGAGCCAGTAAGGTGTCTGGGCGGCGCATGCGCAGAGGCGTACAGATGTAGCACTAGTGGATGCGCGTCGGTCCAAGTGGTCCGTCAGACCCGGTGGTAAGTAATGGTACAGCAATGAGACGCGAGAGCGGAGTCACGGGCCGTAGGGGCCCGGCAGTCCATAGGGTCAAGTAGCTAGTAGCGTCCCGCCTCCTTGTGAGCAACAAGGGAGGAGGATGCCACTGTCCATCGAAGCACAAAATGGTAAACATAGTAAAAAGTAAAAATGAAGTGCACAAGTCTGTTGATCGTGACAACAGCACCAGCTCAACAAAACAAGCAGAAAATTTATTCCATCACTGATGATGACAGTGATGCTGGAGATGGTCAGCCTGAGCGAGGTATGTCTTCACCTCTAAAGCCTGTTTCCTACCTCACTCCACCATTGTTACAGCCCAAAAGAGGTGTGCTACAGCATTGTCATCACACTTGATAATGATTGACGATCTGGAGTTTGAGGACACGGACCAAAATATACATACAACAGGTATAGTGTTTCAGATATTCGTCAAACATGTACTAATGATTCATCCAATGCTGTTACAGGAAAAAAGAAACAGTCTACCCTTGGCACTACAGCGTCATCATCACACTCGATGATGACCGATAATCTGGAGTTTGAGGACATGGACCAGAATATACATGCAACGGGTATAGTGTTTCAGATATTTGTCAAACATGTACTAATGATCCATCTGATGCTGTTACAGGAAAAAAGAAATGGCCAACCCTTGGCAATCTGGTTGCCGTTGATGTGGATGGCCTCCTTATCGATGTAGATGTCCAGTCAGTCAACAACACTCCGACTACATGTGAAGATAAATGGCAAGATGTTGACCACTTCTTTTGAGCTGCGGTTGTCAGAGATGTGAATGGGAAGTCAAAGAAGTATCATGCCTGTAAACTATGCCCATGAGTCATTGCCTGGTTATTCGAACACCATGCCCTCACCCTCGAACCTACCCTCATCACTGGTCCCATCCTCACTGTTGACATCAGTCTTGCCACTACTGCCATCACTGCCATCGCTATCACCTTGCTGTCGCCATCACTCTCCCCCTCACTCTTCATGTTGGCCTTGCCACTAGGAGCAATAAGAGTCTTGTCGATGAAGTTACAACATTGCATTGCCATCTTGAGGCAAACCATTCAGTAAGTAATATGTCCATGACTTTATGCTATGATTTTAAATTGCTTTTACATCTACTTTGTAAGGGGAAGTATCGCATCTGGGCAAAGAGCATCAAATTTTTGTCAAAGCTACTGGGAGACGTCAAGAAGCGCAAGGAGGCTAAGGAAGAGGTACATTGTACTCTCGACTGCAACCTTTGGGAGAAGATCTCAGAGCAGGTTGTCCCTTACTTGGACAAGCTCTTCTGTCAAACAGCAGTTGAGTGGATTGCAGCCATGAATCAGGTGAGCGATCCAATCTTGTAACAAAACTTCTTTTCTCATTACTGTCCTTTGCAGCCCCTCCAAGCACTCGAACATCCCAAGTTCAAGGAATTAATTGATGTTGCTTCTCATGTGACATCAGGTGTTAAGATTCCAGGTTGGAAAGCAGCCCGGGGTGAAGTCATACGCCTGTTCAAAGCACATCTCACTCAATTGAGAGCTGAACTCAATGTAAGTGTTCCCTTTGGATGTTGCTTGTCTATCAGTTTCTCATCATTTGGCATTTGCAGGGTCCGACTGCCCAAGGCAAAGTCAGCTTGATGTGTGATGCATGGCAAGCAAGTAACACTGATGGCTATTTTGTGGTCACAGCACACTGGATCCATGAGCTGACACATGCGAAATGGGAACTGAAGAGTGTGCTAATTGGGTTCACACAGCTCAACAATGCACACATTGGCATTTGGCTTGGCCAAGCTCTGTTCAAGATTGTCAAACGAATGGGAATTGAAACTAAGGTAAGCGTGTGTCACTATGCCCTCACCCTCACTGACCTGCCTTCATCATTGCCATTGCCTTGCCATCGTCACTGTCACCCTGGCTATGAAGGTTGGCCATGTCACCTGCGATAATGCAAGCAATAACTCGACAATGATGAAGGAATTTTCTGCCCGTCTGAAGACCACTACAGGCAAGAAATACAATTGGAAGCAGAGGAAAATTAAGTGCATATTTTCTTTCAGTTGCTCATTTTCATTACTTATGAACTGCAGCTGTCTTGTGCATGTAATTAACTTGGTGACACAAATGCTCATATTGTCTTATAGCAAGTCACCTCATTTTGATCCAAATCAACCTTATGCCCATGTTCCTACATCACGTGACAAGGTTGGGTTGGTAAGGGTGATTGTAGTCAAGGTACAGTCATTTATCTGGCTCAAAAATGACATCACTCACTGCCACTCAGGAACGTTCATCTTCAAAGTGGAAAGAAATGTGGAAGACCATCCAAACGAGGGCAAATGACGGAAGGCCAGTGCAACTTATACTTGACATGAAGGTGTGGTGGTCATCAACCTACTTGATGCTTGATCATGCCAAAAGGAAAAAAAATGTGCATATCAAATTCTCAGTAAAGAATTGTAAAGAATTGATTGTTTCTCACAGAGCATTGATGCTTTTGTTGATGAACTTCATTGGGAAGAACAAGACTCTGCAAAATGTGATAAAATTCGTGAGTTGAAGCTCACAAGCGAGGAGTGGGCATGCGTCAACTTATTTCTTGGATTGCTCAGTGTATGTTTATACTTTTGTCTACGCATCAAAGCCTGACACCCATTAGCATGTGGACAATGCCCAACAAGCATTTTTGTCTGAAAATATCCCAACTCTTCACCTTGCGATCCCAGCTCTTGAAGCCCTTCATAGGGTGTGGTCCAGTCGAGCTGAGCATCCCCAAAACAGACCATTTGTCCTTGCCCTCCATGCTGCGTGTGACAAAATCGATGACTACTATGAAAAGACTACAGATTCTCCTGTGTACATCATGTCAATGAGTATGAATCCATGCCCTTCCCTAGTGATCTATGAGTGATGTATTTCCAGTTCTCAATCCAAGCAAGAAAATGGCATATTTTAAGAGGCACTGGTCAGCAGACCTTCAGGAGGATGTTGTGAGATGTGCTGAGGAGGTGGTACGAGCATGTTTAGAGTTTTCCTTGTCCAATTCAGGAACTAACACATGTTGTGCAGTTTAAAGAATGGTGGTTATTGTTAAGTGACAGTTCTGTTAAAGGAGCAACTGCACAGGCAAGAAAAGGCAAAAAAGTGCACACGTTGCTTCAGGAAGCCAGTGATGAAGAAGAGATGGCAGATACAGTCACTGGGTTTGTCCCAGATGACCCTCAATGGCCATGGCTCCATGATTACTGTGCTTACATGGATGTTCTCGAGCAACTGCCAGATGGCTTGTCATGCTCCAATGGTGAGCGTACCTCCACTGGTGATGGAGGGGGCATAGGTGATGATGGGGACTGAGGGCACAAAGGCAAGAGGTCCATATACCTCTCCCTGGCTGGTGTGCTTCTAGTATGCTTGAAGCTAAGTCCCTTCCCCTTTATCATAGACATAGGGGATCTGAGCGAAGTCAGGCAATAGGCCTGAGGAGCGAGGATTCACAAGTGAGGACAAAAGACAGTTCACAAGCCTGAGATTACAAGAGAACAGACTTAAGGTCTGCTCTAAGTCAAACACATGATATATAAGTACAGGTGAGTGTGAGTCAGCATGAGTCAGTATGAGTCACAGTGTCCCTAGGACACTACTAAGCAGTCCAAGTCATCAGGAGTCATAGTACAGTAGGTGAGTCATAAGAGTGTGAGTCAGCAGGATGTTGAGGCAGTGCATGCACAGAGGCGTGCAAATGTAGCACTAGTGGATGCGCACTGGTCCAGGTGGTCCGTCAGACCCGGTGGTAAGTATGTGGTACAGTAGCGAGACACAAGAGTGGAGTCATGGGCCGTAGGGGCCCGGCAGTCCATAGGGTTGAGTAATAGTGGCACCGCACCTCCTTGTGAACAACAAGGAAGGACGATGCCACTGTCAGCCAGAGCATGAAGTGGTAGGTGTAGAGTAGAAGTAAAAATAAAAGCGTACAAGTCCACTGATCGTGACATGGCTGGACTGCAGTTCAGTGGTGGGGTGTAAGTGATTTGGATTTGATATCTCAGCGAGAAACTAATGTAATTTTGTAGTATAACTTGAAGTGCTATCATCCTGCATGGAGCTCCCTTGCGCGGGATTACCTTGCAGTCATGTCATCATCTGTCTCAAGCAAGCATGCATTCTCACAGGGTGGAATCACAGTAACAAGACTCCAGAATTGTCTCAAGGGCGACATTGTAGAGGCCCTGCAGGGTTTGAAGTGTGCAATTTGTCATGATCTACTCTTCCGAGAACCTGCACCATTGTCAACATCAGAAGTGGAGGAAACTGGTGACCCAGAGCTGGAGAAAGCAGCTGCTGGTTGTGAGACTGGTGAGGTGTCAGATATTGAGGACTTCTCTTGGGATGAGGCACTCATTGAAGATGATGATGAGGACACCATGTACTACTCTGACTCAGATTAGTTTCCTGTATGCGCCTGCACCCAGAGCTGTAGATGAAAAAATTTATTTTACATTTCAAAGCCATGGCCTGAGCCGGGCCAGGCCGGGGCCAGGCTGTGATTGGCGGCTCTGGCACAGCCCAGGTTTTGAAGAAGCCAGAGCTGCCTCAAGCCAGGCCAAAGCCATGGCTTTGGGGCCAAGCTGGGCCAGAACAGCCCTAGCTGTGCTGAGTGTGTCAAGGAGCGCTTCTTGGTGCCCCACGTGTTACAGTTTCTTGCTACATACATTTCTCTTTGCTATGCACAACTTGGGACTCGTGACCTGTACTGTCACATGATGTGATATCATGTGACATGACTCGGACTTACCAGTTGTCATGTGACCATATGTGATGTGATGTGATGACTCCTTGTGACTGCAACACGACACGACTTGTATGAGCAACTCATGGTGACTCCCTACGAGTCGTCGCAACTGTACGTGACTCATAGTAGTGACTCTTGGTGAGCACTACTGACTCTTGACTGACTCCTACCTACGACTCGTTATGACTAGGTAGGATAGTATAAAAACAGTAGGAAGTTGAGCTGGAATCCCCAGTCTCAACTTTGTCTCCAATATGAGTTGAATCCACTGCAGAACCCCCTTGTGTGACTGACAAAGCAACTTCCTTTTCCTCTTCTTCTCTATCCCCGCTCCGGCTTAGTAAGCCACATCGAAGCTTGGCAACATGTGCTATAACACGTGCAACGTCACACAGAAGGCCCTTCACAAAGGACCTACCAGAACCAAGTACTCGGGCATCTTGGCCTTGGGCACCTCAGCCTCACTTCATTCCAACAAGATACACATGACTATTCCCAGGGTCACATGCCAAGTCAAGTCGACTTAGATCATGTGCAGCAGCCACTCGATCATGTGACATGAACGTGAGCTCGCTTTGAGCCATGGTCCCTTGTAACCATGACACCACGCCTCATACTTCTTCTTAAACATCAGTTTTCATACAAAAATCTTTTTGGGTCTTTTTGGGTCTTGTACAAGACAAACCGGACAGAAAAGACCCACCAGACACCAGACCACTGGCTATGTCCCTTTTCACACCAGACCTGCTTCACAAGATGACCAGACAACCAGACGACCAGATGACAAGATGACAAGACAACAAGATGACAAGATGACAAGATGACAAGACAAATAAAAATTAAAAATTAAATTAAATTAAATAAAAACTTATTGATTACAAATAAATATTCCATATTAATTCACACAATATTAAATTATTTGGGTACCCAATTTCTTTTAATTAAAATATTCATATATTCTATGTACACATAAATAGATGTAAATAACTGCTACTGCTATGCTACACCAGCCACTGCCGCTGCCCCACTGCCACTGCCACTGCCGCCACTGGTGCTGCACCCACCACCACTGCTGCACCCACCGCCACTGCCGCTGCCGCACCCATTGCCACTGCAGTTGCCGCTGCTGGTGCCGCCGCATTGCTGTCGTTGCTACGGTCACCATGTCACCACTGGGGCTGCAGTCATCATCATGGCCGTGTCACTGTGGTCGCCACGTCATCGCCATTGCTGTGGTCGCCACATCGTCACCATTGCTGTGGTCACCATCGCTGCAGTCGCCGCAGTCGTCATTGTGGCTGCGTCGCTGCAGTCGTCGTCATGGTGGTCACCATGTCGCCGTCGCTGTTGTGGCAGCATCGCTGTGGTCATCATCGTGGTTGCATTGTTGCGGTCATCGTCGTGGCCGCATTGTGGTGGTTGCCATGTCGTCGCCGTCATTGCCGTCGCCGCATCGCTGCGGTGGCCATCATGGCTGCATCGCTGCAGTCATCATGGCTGCATTGTGGTGGTCTCTGTGTCGTCGCTGTCACTGCGGTGGTTGTTGTGGCTGCATCGCGGTGGTTGTTGTGGCTGCGTCACTGCAGTCGCCGCGCCCCTGCGTTGCTACAGCCACCACCGTCATTGGGTGAAGAAGGGTAATTAGTGGTAGAGTACCAGAAAGTTAGTGGAGTATACATACCTTCATGTAGTTCATAGGTGCGCTACTGCTGCTGGCTGTTATGCGTGTCGCTGCCAGGCTATGTGCTCTTTCTCCTGCCGCTCGGAGCACAGCGCCTGCTGCTGCTGTGCGTGTCACCACCAGGCCATTTTGGCAGCCACTCAACGGGCTTCACCCAGTCGCGCTGCTGTTGATCTCCTGGAACCACATAATTAGCATATAAACAGTAAGATATTACTTACTTTCCCTGTCTGTGCACCTGCACGTGGTCATGATGCCTAAAGACAAGGAAATAGTTAGTTGTGTGTGATGAAATTCATCATAGGTGTGTGAGTATGAACAGTGATGAAACAGACTTGTTGATTTTTTCTGTGAGTCAACAAATAGACACACACAAACACGAAAAAAAATTGAACTATTTCCATTTCCAGTAAAAGTTTACCATTTGTTTATGTTATGTCACACCATGACGCAAAGCTGTGTGAGCCATGCTTTCACCAACCAACACACTCAGAGGTGAGTAATCTACCAGACTGGAACACTGATTATTTTTTATTTTGCAGGTATTCTTGTGCCCTCTAGAAAAGGCATACTAGGGCAGCTGCTACTGCAGCAATGGCAGCGGCAGCGTCAACAGCCACAGCCTGGCAGCCACGACAGTGATGGAGGCAATGACAGTGGCAACAATGCTGCCACGATGACGACCGCAGCCATGCAGGCAACCACAGCCACACATCCACGATGACTGCAGTGATGCAGCCATGGCAGCGACAGCGGCAGCAACGCAGCCACGATGACAGCAATGGCTGCAACGATGCAGCGATGGTGGTGACATGGCAACCGCAGCAACACAGCCACGGCAGTGGTGACAATGACAACGATGCAGCCATGATGACGACTGCAATGACTGCAATGACGGCAGCGACATGGCAACCACAGCAACGCAGCCACGACGACGACTGCGACAATGCAGCGACGGCAGTGTGGGGACCACAGCAATGCAGCCATGGCAGCAGCAGCGACGCAGCCATGACGACGACTGCAATGGCTGCAATGATGCGGCAACCACAGCGACATGGCGACCGTGGCAATGCAGCCACGGCGGCAACTGCAGCAATGTGGCCACGACGACCACCGCCGCAACGTGGTCATGACAACAATTGCAGCGATGCAGCCACAACAACAACCACAGTGGCAGCGGGTATGGTGGTGACAAGTGCAGCAGCGGCGACAGGGGCAGCGGCAGCAATGGGGCAGCGGTAGCAATGGGACACCCAATATATACTGTATTAACATCTGTACTGTAATAGTTTCTAATAAATCCCTATTCAACACAGTGGTGGGGAGCAGTGCCGCAGCAGCGGTGGCAGTGACGGCGGTGGCAGCAGCAGCGGCAGTTGTGGCGGCAGCAGCGGCAGGGGTGGTGGCGGCAGGGTGGCAAGTGAGCCTCTTATTATTATTATTATTCTTTTTTTTTTTTTTCGAATCCATTAGTGTACAAATTTTTATTCATATACTGTACATGCTTGTACCATAATTCATGTCATGCCTTAAAATTTATTAAATAAATCCTTAGTATTTTTTACTATTTAATCACAAAAAAATTTGAGTATGTCTTTTCGTCTGGTGGGGTCTTTTTGGTCTTTTTGGTCTTGTGGTCTTGTGGACCAGACGAAAAGACCCAAAAAGACCCAAAAAGACCACAAGATGTTTGCAAACAAGCTGATGCTGACAGCAGCAGCAGCAATGATGACAGCACAGGAGCTTGCCATGGAAGTGGACCATATTCTGGATGAAGTACTGGCATCCCTAGTCTCCACTCTGCCCCCAACCTCTTAGACCACCCTCTCAGCTCAGACAACTTCTGTGGAGTAGTGTTGCAGTGGCTGCACGAGCCAAGCTGAGCCGTAGCTGAGCTGCCATTAGCCAACCCTGTCAGCAAGCCGAGCTGAGCTGAGCCAGTTCAATGAACGAGCCAAGCCATGCTGAGCCAAGCCGGTCAGCTCAAAGCCAGCTCTGATGCTACACACCAGTGGCACCATGGCGACACCACATGGTTCCAGTTGAAACCAAATTTCATTCTACTATGACTCCGGTTCATCTACACCATGCTCTACTGTACATCATAGTATAGTACCTGTACTACTTGAGTAGGAAATAAAAGAAAAAAATAACATTACTGTTGCTGCTGTCGCCACTGCCCCTGCTGTTGCACTACCACCGCTGTTGGTGCCCCCACTTTGCCACCACTGCTGTGCCCAATGGTGCCACTGCTGTTGCAACCAATGGTGCTGCCGCTACTGCGCCTGATGGTGCTGCTGCTGCTGCGCCTAACGGTGCTGCTGCTGCACCTAATGGTGCTGCTGCTGTGCCTAACAGTGCCACCACTGCACCTAATGGTGCCTCTGCTGCACCTAATGGTGCCTCCACTGCACCTAATGGTGCTGCCACTGTGCCTAATGGTGCTGCCACTGCGCCTAATGGTGCCACCGCTGTGCCTAATGGTGCCACCACTGCGCCTAACAGTGCCACCGCTGCACCTAACAGTGCCACCGCTGCGCCTAACGGTGCCACCACAGCACTTAACGGTGCCACTGCTGCACCTAACGGTGCCACTGCTGTGCCTGCTGGTGCCACCACCAGTGCTGCTTCTGCCACCATGCTGGTGCTGCTGCTGGTGCCACGTGTGTCACTGCTGCTCTCATTGGTGCTGCCACTGGTGCTGCTGGGGCTGGTGCCGCTGAGGCTAGTGCTGCCTGTGCTGCCACTGCTGAGCCTACTGGTGCTGCTGCCGGTGCTTCCAGTGCTGGTGTTGCTACTGTCGCTGTGCTGTTGCTGGTGCAGCCGCCGTTGCTGCTGCTGCTGCTGCTGCTGTTGCTGCCACTGCCACTGTTGCCGCTAGCATTGCTGCTGGTGCTGGTGCTGGGGGTGCTGCTGCTAATGCTGAGTTGCCACATTGAGGTGCGAGCTGCTGCCACCACATTGAAATGTGTAGGGGTATCCTGGGCTTGTTCATACCGCCCCACTAGGCACAACAATACCTGTCAAATAAGAAAAAGGTCAGTTTTAAGGGGATGTGTTACTTACCTTAGTAACCTTACATGGGTGTGCACCACAGGGTCCACACCCATGGGTATGGGTTGAAACAACTTTTTATTCTACTATTATTGTGGCTCATATACACCACACTATACTGTACATGAATGTATAGTACCTGTATTATTCGAGTAGGAAATGAAAGATGAAAAATACTGTTGCTGTTGTTGCCACCACCACTGCTGCCCTCATGTTGCCACTGCTGCCACTGCCACCATTGCCATTGTTGCAGCCTTCGCTGCTGCCGCCACCACTGCCGCTCCCACTGGTGCTACTGCTGCTGCACCTGCTGGTGCCGCCACTGGTGCTGCTGAGGCTGGTGCTGCCATTGTACTGGTGCTGCTGCTGGTGCCGCTGCTGGTGTTGCTGGGGCTGGTGCTGCCACTGCACCATGCTGGTGCCACCCATGCTGGTGCTGCCACTGCTGAACCTACTGGTGCTGCCACCAGTCCTGCTGGTGCTGGTGCTGCCACCGTGCTGGCACTGCTGCAGTAGCCAACGCTGTGGTTGCTGTGTTGAGGTGCAAGCAGCCACCGCTGTTGCCGTTGTTACAGCAGCCACCGCTGCTGCTGGTGCTGCTGCCATTGCCACATCGAGGCATGTGGGGGTAATCCTGGGCTTGTTCACCTCCCACTAGGCACAACCCTACCTGTAGAATAAAAAAAAATGTCAGGTTTAAGGGAATGTGTTACTTACCTTGCATGGGTGTGTTGGTGAGGAGTGGGATGGCTCACACACTGGCACTAGCTGCATCACAGTCACGCTGACACTAGCCATATTGAGCCAAGCCCCAGCTGGCCAAGTCTGATGCTACAGCAAGAAATTCATTCATGGTACACCAAACTACAACAAAACTGATGCTTGACTGTGCTACATGAAACCCTGCACCTGACCTACACCCTGAAAGACTTGAAGTATTGCCATGAATCAGGTTGAGCATTATTCCCTGAGTGTTCTAGCAGGAGTGGTGTGAAACAAATACCAAGACAACTGAATGACATGAGTTGAAGAGCCAAGGCTAAATTACTATAGTTAGCACCAATTATCTATTGTCCATACAGCTGGGGTTACTCACACCTGATCACCTAAAACAGGCATACTATCTAAACTGCAAGGGGAGCATGCAGAAGATATTAGTGCTTTGCCAGGCTGGTCAGTCTCAATTTGTGAGCACTGCAAGAGAATGGAATGAAGGTATATTGGTAGTCTGGCTTCTCATTGAAGCCAAGGGAGTGGACATGACTGATGAATTTACAGAAGGGAGCAGGTAAGCCTTCGCACAGCTCTTCTACCATGATTGATAATTTCTTCTGGAGGACTGCATTCTGGCCCCTCTGGGCAGAGGGGTTGGTCCAAGGTAAGTCACCACATGCTGAACAAATGATGGTATAGGCAAGCGACTCTAGGTTGTCGCGACGCAATTGGGCATGTCCTTGCTGGCCATTGATGGACATGAACAGAAGGGTACCGATGACCGAGTGATCCATGGAGTATGGTATGTGTAAATAAGTTGTGGGATTGCAGAATAGCCACGCCAAGCCGAAGTTAATGAGGATGATGGTCAGGTTATCAACTCGAATCATGAAATTTCCTGGCTTGATGTCACGATGGATGTAGTGTCAAGTATGTAGCAACTCGACTGCTGAGAGCTGTGGAAAGAACTCAGTAAGATCCCTGTACATACATAATGATATACATAATGAATGCACCATTTGGGAAGCAAAAAAGAATGTCTTCCTGTGGTTGAACTGTTGTGTGTTGATCAAATCATCAAGCAAGGTTCCAAGATGTTCCAGAACTATAACTTCATAAGGGCCTTCTTTTCCATACCAGCGAACTGAAGAGATGCCTATGCTGCCAGCAGTTTTCTGATACACATGGTATTCATGACTGAGCCGTGAATGCAAGTGGTCTGCACACCCTATCTTCAGAGCAACTTCAGCCCCCATCCTGATATCTTTCCCTAGATAGACACTCCCTAGAGAGCTCAGAAAAATGTGTCAAACTCAGGTCAGAGTTGGGCTCACCAGATCCACCAGAGCCAAGCAGTTTTCCTACTCTGTACCAGCCACTGACATGCACAAAATCCAGTTGTAAGGGAAGAGATTGTTTCTCAGAGGTGTGTTATGGATTTCGCATGCACATTGCCACCATCGATATTGAGTGCAACCAGAGAGTGAAGGGTGAAGTACTGTATAGTAAGGCCACCACAGTTGGCATTGACACCTTAACTTCGATGATCCGATGTCATCACATAACTCCGACAGCAAAGACATATCATAGCAATACAGTAATACATAATCCAATTCTTGTTGTACGTGCTAAAGTCGTTCAATATGACATCCAACGCGGCATTGGGATCGCCCATGAAGAGAGAGCCAAGATCATGACTTGGCTCCAGCACTGCACTCATCACCATTTCTGATGTTGCCCACCCCACCATGAAGTTGAGGCGGTCTTTCTTGAGTGAAAATTTAAGTAGCTGAAGCGCCTCCATCAGCACCAGGCTGATCTGGTTTCACTTCACAGTGTCTGTCTCTTTTGCTGATGAGAACATGTGCTCACAAGGCACAGATGTTGCCTGGATCGGGAGGTAGTCCATGGCAATTGCAAATAGTGTTAGGAACTCAGCCTTATTGGCCTATGCAGGGAGTGAGTTGTAGCACTATACAATAATAAGAAACTGACCTCCCAGAACCGCAGGATGTCAGTCTCCTCAGAAGATATCCCACTTGAAACATACTTCTGGAATTCTCCTTCTACAGTATGTGCTTGCGGTGTGGTTTTCTTTTCATATACAGAACATTCAACTTTGAACCATGTTGAAGGAGGTCCACCTCTAGTGACTGGAGCACAGTGGACAGGGAAATTGGATGATGTGCTGCTGGCATTGATGGCTTCTGGCCACAGTACCAGCGCATCTGCTCCAGAGATGGCCAAGATAGGGAGATAATGATAGATCAATAGATTGTACTTACAAGATCCAAAATGATATGCTCCAATCTCTGGATATATTTGGCCTCCCATTCCATTTGGACCCATGAGAAGCGTATGGTGGGGTTGAGAACTGTAGGTTTAAGTTGGCAGCAGAGCAGTGATATAATAAGAACTTACACATGCTAACGACATATGCATTGGTATTGTCCATTCAAATATAGTATTTCTTGGCCCATCATAGGGCGATATCCATCCAGGGCCTGAGCACCGTGTGTTGCTCCCTGAGGTTTTCCAACTCGGTCATGAACATTTTGAAATACACTATAGCACGCAATAAAGCTGGCATTGATTCAGAGGACATGGCCTGTTGAAACCTGTGAGGAATCTGCAATGGTGTTGAGCACATGTCCTAGGTCAAGTAGTGCTAACTCACCATCAAGACTGTCTCCAACCCTTCGAGGATCTCCCAGTCTAATTCTGAAAGTTTGTGCTGTGCAAAGTCAGCTAGTTCCATCTCAAAGTACAGATCAATGGCCTATGTAAAACAGTCAGTTGTTAAAGACTCCACTGTCCAGTCCGTGAGATGACTGACCGGTTGGAGTTGTCACAGACGTTGCAGCATCAGATATACCGAATCCCACCTCATCTTCACGTCTCTCAGAGGCTGTAGCTCTGGGACTTGGACTGTGATGCGTTTACCATCATCATTCTTCATGGTGAACCAATTGCGTTGGTTTCCATCTTTGATGAACACGTGAAAACCTTCCCTGCATTGGTCCAAAGACCATAAGAGATGAATGATCTGTCAAGCATGCCTGAGGGGATTGCGTTTGATGCCCACAGTCCACTCTTTGGGCATTGAGTTGTCTTCATTGTAAAAGTGTGCCAGTTCCAATTCATCAGATTCGTGATTTGGATCGATGTCGTTGTCACCTGATTCATTGTTGAAGTTGCCAGTTGAGAAGTCTGACCTTGAAGTAAGCATCACAGATGCAATGATATGGGAGGAACAGATGTTGATTATGTGTGCGTAACATTGGATATGTTGATTTAAATGATTGAATTTGACCATGATGGCTGTCTTGCATTTCATAAGCAAGGACTGCAGCTCTTGCATCGCCACTGCATTATTCTTGGCATTGTCAAGCGTGAAGTAGCCAATCTAAAGAAGAGTAAGAGTTTGGCATGTGAGTGAATAGATATCGCAAGACATACCTTGAGTGTTATATTGGCTCAATCAAGGAGGTGTAGGATTGTCTTCACTATGTTGACACCTGAGTGATTCTTCTTGAGGTGATGAAAGCTGATAAGTGCAGCTTTAAGTGCAAGGCATCCATTCAACTCATTGATGGAGATCCAGTGTGAAGTCAACACTAAGTAGGCAGCCATGTTTGAGCCCCTTCAGCGCAAATATCCACTAGAAACATAGATAATACGATGACATTATGTTGTTTAAGACATCCCAGCGGACATCCACCGGATTGTAGATAGTATATGTATTTTACAGATCGGCTGAATGTATTTAATATATGTTAGCAATGTGTCCGATGCACACTAAGAGAGATATTGAGTATCCAACTGAATGCAATCGGCGGATTGTTATGTCACATTCACTAGATGCAGGAACTGATCAGCCTGACAGCCCAGCTAATATTAGGGCATGACACGGGTTTTGGCTTAAATTTTTTCCCACGGTCCCTGGAAGGTCAAGTTTTGGACGAAATTCTTAGTTGAGGAGTGAAACTGATAGAGAATTGATTGAGCTATATCTCCACCAAATCTCAACCAATTTGGATGATTATTGGTGTGTCAGGAAGCAAAACATTGTGAAAAACCGTACGGGTTGAGAAACTGCACGATTTTCCACAGTGTTTTGCTTCCTGACACACCAATAATCATCCAAATTGGTTGAGATTTGGTGGAGATATAGCTCAATCAATTCTCTATCAGTTTCACTCCTCAACTAAGAATTTCGTCCAAAACTTGACCTTCCAGGGGCCATGGGAAAACAAATCAGCAAAAACCCGTGTCATGCCCTAGCTAATATGCACTGCTGATATAGTCATATCAGGCAGATGTCTTTTGAATATCAATTCATTGAAGATATTGGTCTGCCTGACAGCACAAACATTGCCAATATTGTCTAGCCTATGAGTGGATTAGGCGGACACTGATTTAATATTCACTGGGTGCAGATATTGGTCAGGCTAACATCCCAACAAATAGGGCCTGAGCATCTGGTCGGATTAGGTGGACACTGATTGAATATTCAGTGGGTGTAGAGAGTGCTCAGGCTAATATCCAAACCAATATTGCCTGAGTGTCTGGTCAGATTAGGCAGACACTACTTGAATATTCATTGGGTGTAGATATTGGTTAGGCTGACATCCCAACCAATATTGTCCAAGCATCTGGTCAGATCAGGCAGACACTGATTGAATATTCAGTGGGTGTAGAGAGTGTTCAGGCTAACATCCAAACCAATATTGCCTGAGCATCTGGTCGGATTAGGCAGACACTGATTGAATATTCAGTGGTGTAGAGGGTGCTCAGGCTAATATCCAAGCCAATATTGCCTGAGTGCCTGGTCGGATTAGGCAGACACTAATTGAATATTCATTGGGTGTAGATATTGGTTAGGCATCCCAACCAATATTGTCTAAGCATCTGGTCGGATCTGGTGGACACTGATTGAATATTCAGTGGGTGTAGAGAGTGTTCAGGCTAATATCCAAACCAATATTGCCTGAGTGTCTGGTCAGATTAGGCGGACACTATTTGAATATTCATTGGGTGTAGATATTGGTTAGGCTGACATCCCAACCAATATTGTCCAAGCATCCTGTCGGAGTAGGCGGACACTAATTAAATATTCATTGGATGTGGAGAGTGGTCAGGCTAATACTCCGAGCAATATTGCCTAGGTGTCTAGTTGGATTATGTGGACACTGATTGAATATTCATTGATAGTGCTTTGAAGTCCAGTCCAGTCTGGTTTTTTTTCCCCCTTTTGGGGTGTAACCAGGACTGGGACTGCTTCACCAGTCTCAAGATATCACTCAACTGGTGGACCGGACTGTAAGGACCGATCCACACCGGTCTTACTCCAGTCCAGCAACTGGTTTCAACCAGTTACAAAGTAGACCCAGTCCTAACTGGTCAAAACCAGTTAGGACTGGGCTTCTATATTTTATCTCTGCTAGTAATTACACTGTAGTATATACATACTAATACGACACTCCTGTTGCTGCCACTGTCATTGCCCCTGTGCCGCCGCCATTGTTGCCCCTGTGCTGCCACTGTTGTTGCCCCCATGCTGCTGTTGTTGCTGCTGCACCTGCTGTTGTTGACACCATTGTGGCTGCTGACTGCCGTCGCTGTCGCTGCACCTGCTGCACTGCTGTGGTGCCTGCTGTCACAGCTGTTCCTGATGTCGCTGTTGTTGCTGCAGCTGCAGCTGACGCCACTGTTGCCATAGCTGCGTCTGCCATTGTTGTTCTGCTGCTGCAAAGCCTGCTGTCATTGCTACTGCTGACATGGCTGTAGCTATGGCTGCTGCCACTGTTGTCACTGCGCCCGCTGCTGCTGCCACCACCACTGTTGTCACCACACCTGCTGCTGCTGCTGCTGCTGATGCCATCATGGCCAGTGCTGTCGCTGTGCTGCTGCTACAGCTGTCATGGTCAGTGCCACCACTGTTGCTGCACTGCTGTTGCCCCCTCAGTTACCATTCCTGCTGGTGCTGGGGCCGCTAGGGCTGGTGGTGCTAGTTCCCCACCACTAGTACCTGGAAAAGCGAAGTCAGCATTTTCATGATAGAATAGGACTTAGCTTTTTGTTGTTAAAGCTAAAACATACCTGCAAAAGAAAGAAAATCAGTGTTAAAGCTATAACTTACCTGTGGCGTAGTGGGGGTGAAGAAGTGAAATGACTGTGCAGCTCACACAGCCATATTTGGTTGTGTCACAGTGCGACAGAAACTGGAACTTGGTGAAAATAGAAAACATAGCGATAAAACATGACAGATGAGAGAGAAAAATAACCAGAACTGGAGGTTCGGTCCTAGACCAGTCCTGACTGGTCTTGCTGCGGTTCTAATGATGGGAAAGAACCGTAATTGCAGAATTGTTGTTTGCCCCATAACCGGGACTGGAAGTCCGGTCCTTTCCAGTCCAAGTCCAGTCCTGTTTCCAGTTTTTTCTGGTCTGGTGGACTGGACCCTCAAGTGCTAGTAGCTGTTGCAGTTGTCACGCTGTTGCTGCACCTGTGACACCTGTGACCATAACACCACAGGAAGGATAGCTGAACATAACAGTACTGGCGCTGGCGGTGGCAGGCCCTGTGGAGAGTGGGAAAAAAAGTGTGCTGGAGCTCTTTATTCGTATCATCAGACATGACAGACTCAGACATGACAGACTCAGATATGATGGACTCGAACATAATGGACAATCCGTTCCGCAGCTATCATACAGTATATGAAAAGAAAAAGAACACATATAGAATGAAGGAAAAAACTTGTAATTTCTGAGAGGGTGCTACCTCACTCCAATTCCAACAAGTCTGCCACTTCCTCAGCAGTCCTCGAGACGGTGGCCATCTCCTGTGAAAAACATCAGAGTGTAGTTTCGAGCTCTTTCTTTGGGTTTGCCTTGGCGACGTGTGTGGACCGGCGCATCAGTTTCGTGGTGGGGATGACAACACCCTTGAATCGCACACTCGACATTGTGCTAGCGTCCATTCTGGGCCGCTTTCCGAGCGACTGAGTGGAGGTGCTGGTGTTGTCATCAAGTTTCTCGACTGTCCAGGCTGTGGTCGCATCGGTGGAAGGGCACGCCTTGCACTTCCTGGGCACAGGTGGAGCTGGAGACTTCAGTTCTTCTTTCACCACCACCTCCTGACCACGGTGGCGACCTATATGGAATATAGCATTGAGGGATGAACATAATATGATGGACGTACCATTACTGCAACTTTTCTTTTGTCTCCAACACAAGTCACACACCTGCCCAGCGGGTCCGACGCATTTTGTGTTTTTCTGCGTGCAAAGCTGGCAGCGCTATCAGACAAGTATACTGTAGCAAGTGAACACACAAGGCAATAATATACTCACCAGTGTATGCGTTATCTGTGGTAATTTCGCGCGTGCCTCCTAGTCAAGCTGCCACTTGGTGGGCTTAGTGGAAGGCCCCTATCAGGGGTGTGTGATGTGAGCATAGAACAAAGGGACAAAAGATGCTACTCACCGCAGGGACGGACTCGCTGCCATCATCATCAATCTCATCTTCAATCTCATTATCGTCATCATTGTCATCACCGATGTCCACAATCTTCACAGACTCAAGGAGTGCCTTCTTCTTCTGAGCGAGCTCGCACTGGGATGCCTTGATTGCATCCAACTCGCGGATTTGTTCCTGTCGCTCTTTGTCTGCCCACTCGGCATTGACGTGCCTTTCTTCAAGGCGGTCACACTCCTCCGCCTCTTTCTGCTTCTCGGCGGCGATGTCCACAGCCTTCTGTCTTTCTAACTTATCTTCAACAGGGGTAACCGCTGCCGCACATAAATCGTTGAGGGCACGGAGCATGTCTGCATGCTGCAGATAGGCATTGAGTGCCCGACCCACTTGCACCTATGAAATGGCAGTCCCATCTCTCAGTCAAAAATGGTTAAGTGATGAAAGAATGCACAAAATAGGAGTCCATCTTCCTGCACCATTCCATCGCCCTAGTCTCATCTAGGCGGCCATCGGACAACTCGGCTGGTTTGTTTTGACAGTGTGAGAAGAGTTCAAGGAAGGCATCAAGATTTGAAGCCTTTAAGTAATCCACAAAGGTGGTGGGTGCCTCTGTTGGACTGGGGAAAGACATGTCAGGATGATTGAGGGGAAAAAAGTGAACCAGACGCATGGTAACGGCCTTTCACCTCGCCTCAGTTCCTGTTCCCACGCTGTGGCTGATCCGTGTGCATGTGGTGTTTGTTTGTGGAGCCTTCATGACACATTCTTGTCGCATGTGTAACTACTGGAATATGTCATTTGACAATTAATATGTTTATTCCGATGGATTGTGGGCAGGTTAAAACAACTCTCAAACCTGTGTACAGTAGCTTGGATGCTGATAAACAATTATGAAATTGGCATTGGATAATAATATACACGAATGTGGATAAAAATGACAATCGAGTGAGCTACCACATGTATTTGTCTGTTGTCCAAAAGGGGATTCTGCATCCAATTGTTGTGATGGTGGCACAAAGTGGAATCAAATCTGAGCATGCTTCCTCACCCTGCCTGCAGCTCCTCCATTGGGTCCGCTTCTGCATTTCTCCCTTTGTCTGTGTTAATCAGTATCAATGCAACAAATGAAGAAATAAAGTTCACTTACAGGTCTGGGTGTGCCAGAATGGCATTAAAAATTCCTTCCACGTGCTTCACATTTGTGGTCCAATCAGGACCGGTTCCTGAATACTCTGCCTGCCAATGGAGACAAAGTAGAAGTCCGATTATACCTGTCTTTCCTGGGTGGCACCACACTTTGGTGGTGATCGTGCCCCCAACCTTGAATATGCTCGATGGCAGTTCAGTGAGAAACTTAGTGAACACCTGTCCAAATGTGTCCAATGGAGGGTTAGCATCCGTCTTCATAATCTTTGCTATCATCCACTCTTTCCACTCATTGGGAATGGATGAGGTGCGGATCTCGTCGAGAGTGAGGTCTGTCCAACCAGACTTGGACACACAGGCTTCAGCATGAAGCCAGAGAGCGGCAAGTGCTTGCCAAGTGCGTCCCAAGGTGGTCCAGCCTGCACCTGCAAGTCCAACCTCTTCACAAAGAGGCTGCAGAGCATGTGGGATGCTGGAAAGTCTGTTGTAACTTGGAACATTTTTCAGATGTGAAACAATCCTCAGAACCATGCAAAAGTACATACCGCTTCTGTAACGAGGCATCCAAGGACATCCTGGCCTTTGGATCTTGTAATGTCTGTCCGATATCCATTGCTCCTATAAGATCATTATCCTCCATAATATATGGGCTTTGACTCACAGTGTTAGAGGTTGCATCCATTGTGGACTGCTTTTGCGGCGAGTGCAGATGTGTACGACCCGCCTTGATGTCTTGTATTCTGGATAAACAAGAGATGTAATTGTCCAATGGCAAGAAATAAAAATGAGACATACACATGGGCATAGCCCAAGATAAGCTCCTTGATTTTGAGGCTTATTTCTTTGTATTCAGAAAATGGATATGGACTGTTTAAAACGTAACCAGGGACTTGGGAATACTGGTCTGGGAACTGTGCTACCCAGAGGGCTCTGAGGGCAAGTCCAAAGCTCAGGACAACCAACTCGACTTGCTCATACAATGCGAGGATGCTTCCATCTGCTGTGAGTGGGTCTGTCGAAGCCCACTGTCTGAAGGCAGAGAGGGAGGATGGCGATGTGCTGTCATAAAATGTGTCGGACAAATAGTTGTCCATGGATGACCAGGATGCCCATGCCAGCGGCGATCCCTCCAGGAGGTCACCATCCTCGAGAAGGAATCAGGTACCAAAAATATAAACAACTTGACACTCACCTTTGCAGCACGAAGAAGAACTATCAATTTCTGGTAGTTCATATCGTCGGACAGTGATATGAGGAATTTACAGCGTGACTTCTGGGTATGGGCAGCACTGCATGGGGATGTCAGAAGCACAAGTTCATCATTTACCCCAGCTGCTGTAGAAGCTGGGGATGCCTGGCCGGTGTTAGTGTCAGGGCCACCGGCAGGGTCACCATCATTCATGCCACCATCACCTTTGTCATCTACTTCCTTCTCATCATCCGATCCATCGGGATCAATATACTGTGCCTTCCGCTTTTGGTTACCTCGTTTTGCTGAAAGTGGCACAGTTGGTTCCATGATTGCCTTTGAAACTTTATTTGAGCCACCCTTGAGGACCAATGGACGCTTGCCCTTCTTTTGCAATTTGAGCCAGTGTCCAAGCCAGGCATCTACAGCATCGGCCTTCATATGCGACGGCTCCTCGAGATGGTAGTCCGAATCTACCAGTGATATCTTGGAGAGATAGTTATGTGGGTTCTCCACAATATCTGTCCATGGAGTGCATCCAGTCAAGTTGTAAAATCCTGTCATATCATAGTTAGCCAATAAGACATAAGTTGTGAATATCACGAACTTCGTGCAGCAACCATGAACTGCCTGAGGACCGCCTTCTGACAGTGCAGTCGCAGTCCAGTAACGTTCTCAGGTAGAAGAGGGTATCGCTCATTGTCAAAAGTCAGCGCTTCATCACTCTCTGCTTCCTCAGCGGCCTCTGATGATGCAATGGGTCTCAAGTGAAGTGGACATACTACAGAAATATGCACCAATGTTGAAGTCTTTCCACATATCAGCAATATTATTTGGTCCCTTCCGATACCCTTTCTGGGACTCGAAGAAGTTAAGACCTTCGGTCTCAAATCTATGTAGTAATTAGCATCCAGATATTACAGGTTCATATCACAGCTGTACCATGAATACACCTGCTGCCCATCTTCATTCACATATGCACAGAGGGCAATGAAAATGGCACCAGTCTGCTTCTTCATGGTCTTGAAGAAGTCTGAAACATCCATCGGAAGTGACCTCAACAGCCTATATAGAGATCGTTAATAAGATACGTTCAAGTGCACGGATAACTTACCTTTGTTGAACAAATTCCGGGAGTGGTTTTGTGTTCCACTCCACCGCGAGGTCTTCACATTCTTTTTCTTCACATTCGGTGAGGGTGTTAAATACGTTTGTCAATGTGGCACGATACGTCCTGATCTCTTTCTCTCCATTTTTGGACAGTCTTTTTTGCTCATCGGAAACCCGACCCACAAATCGATGGCCACACACAGACTTTGCAGTCCATGTCCAACTTGATGTTGGGTGACCACATCTATCAGGCTTTGAATTTTCCTGCCTGCCTTCTTTGGAATTTATTGCCGCATAATTGCCAAACCAGACTCGGACACACTGCATGTCTTTATTATTATCAAGCTGGAAAAGAATAACTAGTACTACTTACCTTCTCCAGATCATCTGGCACAGGCTCGTGTGTCCGCTCGGAAATGGCAGTGATTTCTTGTGAGACTTTGGTAATGAGCTTTGACTGTGTTTTATTAGTACCCCGGTCACTGCTATCCAGGTAGGCATCACAGGAGTCAAGAAGGATTTGCTTAAAAGAGGGTTTAACCCATGGAGACATGGTGTTCCAATGAATGCAGGTGGAAATCAACAATGCTCTGACTTCCAACAAAGTCAGATTTTTACCCACGGATTGAATCAATGAGTCATATTGTTTCCCTTGAGTCACCGCACCAACCATGTAATACGGTATTCATAATAAAAATTGACTATTCTACATGGCTCAATCACAGGATGCATGATTGTGCATGTATATTTAGTGAGTGACATCACCAAAGGAATGCATTTCTGGTAACAAGCTGCTACAAGAAAGGCAATCCAATACTAAGTGGAATGCATGTAAGCAGAGCGGACCAGTGATGGGGACCAGCAGCAGCGGTTCACAATAGGATGACACCAAATGCATATCGGATGCACACTGGATGTCCACAGAGGGCACCAGGATGCACTTGGAAGCATGCAGACCTACTCTGAAGGAGACCCAGGTACATTTTGTAGGACAAATATACAAGCATGACTTTCATGTATTTAACCACGCCATCTGGATATTGGAGTGACTATCATTTGGGGCTCCTTTGGACCTCTATCCTACGTTCACACAAGCATCGAATAAACATATAGTAAGATACATGGAACCAACTAAATGTATGCTAGATGTAAGATTGACATGGTACTTCATGTGAACCATGTCTGAAGCATATCATGGGTTTGGACATGTGGTATGAATGTCATGTATCATGTTAGAAGCATTGGATCAGTCTTTGTGGACCATGCACGTAGTATCCCTGTTGCTCCACATGATGGAACCATCACATCACTCCATACACATAACTTAAGGTACACAACTATCTTTTTGGAATCTCATGTCATAGAGCAAACATTTTCCAGGACTTCCTCATGTTTAGGGATACTTTAAAGTGCCTCATAGCAAATAAATGTGTGATTATCTTCATGCCTCATGTACAAAGCATGTTATTGATTAGTTTAAACTAAGCACAATTCTGATATTCTTCATCCGTCCTCTTCCTATCATTGATCCACACAGGCCTTTGATAACAGCATACTCCAATGCCAAAATTCAGAGATTGCAAACCCAAGCCTGACTTCTTCGAAGCTGCAACTATACAAACCTGGTGGGGAAAGCGGGTTATACTTGTTCCAGTCAAAGATAATCAACCAATATTGTCACCCTCACAGAGTGCATCTCCTTCAAAGAAGAGGTTATGGTCTCCTGGAGCACTGGGGCAAGATGACTATGATTATTCAGCAGCAGACCAAGTGCCCAAATGTGCCTGGACCAGTGGAAAGGTGCATATGAGCCTGAGTATCAATTGATGTTAATCGGACTTATGTCAACAGACTCAAAACAAGTTCCTTGAGGAGTATCTGAGCCAATGACACAGCATTCTCATTGAGCTGCTCCGACATGAGTCATTTCCACCAAGGTCCTCCTGCTCAAGTTGCCAACAACCATCTGCCATAAATCGATGTTAGGATTGCTTTGGCTCAAATCTGTTGTGTGACGCATGCTGCGCCTCCGCTCACACTAATCTCCCATTCCATCGCATTCAGACATGGAATGGACACTTTTTTGAGAAGTCCGACCTTCTCACTAATCATCTCACACTTGACCTCTGTCATTACCCCGACGATTGTCCTTCAGTTCCACTCAGTGTTGAAGCCCAGATGATGCTTAACCTTGACATTTCCAATGAGGATGATGAATATCCCGATGCTGATCAGCCTTCACATTCCTCGATGAATAGCTCTGGATCTAGGTCCAATCTAGTAATCATCTCATCTACTGGGATTTTTCACTGCTCAATTTGATGGTGTCATTGCACCAAGTCTCCAGCACAATACATCCAGCTTCTCCTCCGAGCCAAACTCTTTCCAGCAAGTTTCAAAAACCCAAAAACTGCATTTACTTTTGAAGTACTCGATCACTTTCAGGTTGACACGCTAGAATGCAAGACAGTGGCTATGAATTTCATGAGCAAGATCCGCAGAATAACTGATGAGGCGTTTCCATCCTGCATTCCGGTAGGTTATCCGATCTGTCGGATTAGAGTCCGCTCTTACCACACAATGCAGGATCGCTATTGGGAGTTACTTCAAGTCTCTAGGGAGTGGCGGGATCTTCACAATCGAATGAGAGCTGGTGTTGTTCATGACTGGCCAGAGATTCCTGCTGATGGCAGTCTGGCATTGTTTTGTCCTGCATGTCCACAAATGGACATTAACATACCCCCTGAAACAGAACAGAAACCAGAGGACAGGTGAGAAAGGTCTTTCTGTCATGTTACTGTTGACTATGGCACTTATTCCACATAGATTGCTATATTGGCCACAATTGGTGGTTGATGGGAATATGAAATTAGTGCATCTCGCCATGAAACGTCCCTCGGATGATGTTTCATTGTCCGATGGTGAACTATTTATGGTTAGGCGCCCACCTTACGTGGACCATCTGGCCCATGCACCAGAAAGACAGCCTGTGAGTTATTATAAGATTATTGGCACAATCTATGCTGAGATGCATAAAGAAATCAAGATGTAACAATCACAGGGCCCAAAATAATGGCAATCTGCATTGGAAACACTTGGACTCAATGGGAAAGGGGGCATGTGCGTGTGCAAGACATGGTGCATTTGTCCCACACTGTGTTGTTGATTTCCAAAAGGGCGAGCAGTATGTATATCCGACAGAATCGGAATAACGGTCTTATTGGTTCCACACTAGGCAAATAAATATGGACTACTCAATCTGCCAGGCACTGAAACAGTTTTCAGGCCACAATCAGGCACTCATCATTTATGACATATGTTGCCAGTGGAGCATTCATTTCCAGGAGCGTGTCGCCCAATTGGAATTCTTGGAACTTTGGGATTCACTGAAGATTACTGGTGCCGTTGGGAAGTGGCACCTTGCTGCTCACATTCTGGAATGCTTTCCAAAGTTTACACTCAATTTCATTGAGGGGGCTGCTCAGGTCGAAGGTGAGATCCTGGAGACCTTGTGGTCTGGTATGGATGAGGTTGCTGGTCTTGCACAGGCAATGTCCACTGTGCATCATCAGGAGGTTCTGGATGAGTACATGAATGATAACAACTGGTGGAAAATCATTCGGATGGGTAGGAGTCTATATTCCATCCATTACTACATTGCACCGACACTACTACCAGCAGATTTGCTGTGTGGAAAGTGGTCCCAAGCCAGGCAGGGACTTTCCGAGACAAAGCCAGTGTTCAAGCAGTTAACAGAATGTCTTGAACCATCATTGGTGCAAGAATGGACAGCTCAGGAACAAGTTGCCATGGAGAAGCGTGGTGACCATCTCAAGGTTTATGAAGTCACTTCTGATAAATGTGGGTGACTGTAATCCTCTTTTAGACATGGATGACTGATGTGATTAGTACCGACGCTGGCAGACATTTGGCTAAAGCTATCAGAAACCGAAGTTCAGCATGGGAACCTCTCTGGCACAGTTTCCGCTCTCATGGAGGGCCTTGCCATTGAGCGCTCCCAGTAAGTTGCGGATTGAATATACCAAACTAGATAATTTCAATTGATCCCCAACTCTAGATGGTTGCTTCAGCGCCATGTGACATCTTTAGGAAGCACATGCTCTGTTGCACAGAGAAATGAACTTCTCAAAAGGCAGCAGAAGCTTGAAGCACGAATTACTGCTTATGAACAACAAATGGCCATCATTATCAGACCTGATGATGACACCAAATGGTTTTCCCGAGATTCACAGATTGTCAACTTTGATCCCAATGCATTGGATGACGCTTTAGAGTTCAATCCCGATGGTTGGTTCACACTGGAATGTGACCACATAACTTTGCCCTCAGCATTGGCCCCTGGAGAGATTGAGCACCTGTCACTTGGATCCACTGCAATGATTGAAGCTGAACTACGCAAGGGGCAGGTGACAGAGGCACTCAAAGGACTTCGCTTGGCCCTTGGTGAGAAGTCTCTCTGCTTCCGAACAGAGGTGCGCAATGCAGACAGCCAGCGGACAACAGCCCAAGCTTGGGACAATGTTCACAAGTTGGATGTTGAGGCTCGAAAGTGTTGGACCACATATCGACATGCTTGTAGCGCTCTTCAGCGCCTCTCAGTTGATCTGACATATTTGACGACACTTCTGGATATCACCGATGAGGATTTAAAGGTGGCAGGAGATATCACCAATGAGCGGCAATTTGGACAGTGGTCCAATGTTCTACCTTGGTTTTGGCGCATCGGAGATATCGATGATTCAAGTGCTCCACGAATGCAGGAATGTACGTATACCACTCATCAATTAAATGTCCAACTAATCCACCCTAGTCTATTGAGTAAGCTGGCTGAGAGCTAAGGCACGTGTTTCCCACTGGTCCGAGGAATTCCGGCTTGTTGGACTAGAAATGGAATGGACCGTGAATTGGTTCCAGTGGAAGGAAGAAGAGTGGAGAAAGAGATTAGGTAATGTTGAAGATGAGGAGCGGCCACCTGGGCTTGATTGTTATTGTCATAAGCAGATGGCACTTTGGGGTTCACTTGCAGAGCAGGCAGAAACAAAATTCTCTAATCTGCTGGATCGGCCTTTATTCTCATAGATTTGTGTATGAATTCATATCTGTAGAGTGTTTCAAGTACTTCTAAATGTTAGGTGTGGAATGGGACAACTCATGAATTGGGGATCCAGATTGTATTCCAGCACTTCAGAAGGAAACACCCGAAGCAGTGGTAAATAACTTCACCAAGGGGATATGTAACCTGTGTCTGATGTCTGACTAATCCAGCAAGCTGCCAAAGCGATGCTTACAATGAGTGAATATTCAGTCCAAATGGCAGCTACACCAACCAGGCATATCTGCAACCCCAATTTCCATGTCGGACTAACATAAATATGTTTACGCAGTATATACCAAGTGACGTCTCAAGCTATTCTGACTGGATTCAGAGGATATACTGCTATTGGATATGCTGTCAGGTCGGACTTGGCATATTAGTCATATGTTAGTAATACTAATGAAATGTGCCAGCATCAGATGCGGACACCTGAGGCCCTGCCTCACTCACACGGATTAGGCACAGTGTGGGAATCTGAATTGGGCTGAAAGGCCACTAGCAGCCCAGCACATGTTTGGTCCATTTAGTTCGTCCCCATTACCCAAAAATGACATTCCCTGATCCTACTCAGCAACCTGATGCCTTCATTGCCTATCTTGAGGCAAGAAATCTCAATTGCTGCCTGGCAATCTTTCAGCAGCATCAATCCTGACCCAGTGATGTGTCTGATGCGGAATCGGATGAAGCCAGCACGACCAAGTGGTGCGAGGAGATGGACATCATACTGGTGTGTATTCTCCACTATTCACTTTCCCAAGCTTACCGCTCCACAAAATTTACAGGGGAAACACCGCCGCAAGAGTCGTGGGTGGTCTGAGCACCAAGGCGTGTACAGCACACTCAGTGAGGTGTGCTCACAGACCGTTGCTGAGGTCGAAGAAACAATTGAAGCACATGCTGCCACTAGGAGGCAGCGCGAAGAGGACACGTGCGCTGCTGCCGAGATTGATGCCCAACTTGCAACACAGCAGGAAGCAGATGCCACTAGAAGGCAGTGCAAAGAGGAGGTGCCTGCCCCCCTCGAGATGAAGCACCTTGGGTTGCAGGCAAGACAGAGTCCAATCCTTGTGGAAGAGCGTGAGCTCGAAGATAAACTCCCAGATGTCCAGATGGAGGTGGCAGATGATGCAGTCAGTGCGGACAATGTGGACAATGTGGACAATGTGGACAACAGCGATGAGGACGACAACGATGAGATTGACGAGATTATCGACAATGAGGACAATGATGACGACACCAACAGCCACAAGTCTCCATCCGAACAACAGGCAGTAAGTGATTCACTACTTATTCATTTATTCTATCATGCTCACATCACACAAACCATGTAAGCGGCCTTCCAGGAGACAAATCAAGCAGCAGCTGGAGCAGGAGGCTCGTGCGAAAGTGGAGCAGATAACCCATCCAACGGTAGGTATCCTCTATTTTTGAGATTTCGCTCACCATGTCTTTTTTCAGCCTTGCCAACTTTGCGTGTCGAGGTTCAGAGATTGTGTTGGACCAGTTGGACTCTCCTGCAACCTGTGCTGGAGGCAGCACAAGAGTTGTAGTAATGGTATGTTCATTATGTTCTATTTATCCTACAATGTTATATTCTATTTAGGTTGCCCTTGTGATCAGGATGCAGCGATAAAGGAGACGCTGAGGCCCTCATCTTGGTCTACATCTAGGAAGCGCAAGGCGCGCCCCTCCATTGACACACATACATCCAAGCCCATCGACCAATCTGACAAAGAAGCTGGCCCTTCCACCCGGCGGCTCAGAAAGCGAGCCCAAACATCTGCAACTAAACCTTCGGATCTGGTATTCGAGGGTGTTATCATTCCGACATTACCATGCCAGTCCTTGCGTGTTTCCCAGATGACCTCGAAGAAGGATGCCGGAGACCTCTACTGACGTATCGGAGAGGGACATTCTGCACTTGGGAAGGCTTACAAGGAGCTCGCATCCATGATGGTCTGAGCATGCTACATCTATGATCACGCAGACTAGTTTCTGTTTCATTTTTTGTTTGCACATTTCAACAGTCCTGTATTGTATATAGCACCAATGTACAAATACAAAAGAGCATTTTCTGTTTAATTGCTGTGTATTGGTAACAGTCAGTGATGGCACACATATGAGCTGCTCCTGCTTGTTGCAGGTTTCATTGTGTGGCAGGCATTGGCGCAATGCTGTGACCTGTTAGAAGGAATGCCTGCACACAGATGAAATCGAACTGCATTAGTGGACCAACCATCAGAATGCCCTCACTGTCTCATAACTCCATTTGGAGATTTATTTGTGTTCCATACATAGCCTAGTGAGAATAGCATTTCTGGTTGGTGCACACTACTGTAATAATATATTAGGAATGAATACAATGTGTCAGCATTGGATATGCGACGCGACGCGACCACTCTCGCCCTGAGACTCTGAGCCACAGTGTGGGAATAAGAATTGGAACTAAGACACTGTGGGGAAAGGCCGTCAACTTGTGCTTGATTCATATTTTCTTTCAACAGACATCCCATAATGTCCCTCCCCAACCCTCAACAGGCACCAGATGTGTACATTAATTATCTAAAGGCAGAAAATCTTGATTTCTGCCTCACTGTCTTTACTCACTACCAGAACCGACCCAATGCCACATCCAATGCCTGATTGGATGAAACTAGCGCTACCGAGTGGTGTGACCAGATGTATCTGTTCTTGGTATGTTCCATTTTTCGTTCACTCTTTCATGCTGAGCACAGAGCCACATCCACAGGGAAGACTGGGTGTGATCAAGGGTGACAAGCCTGAGCACCAGAGTGTTGCCAATATGCTCAAGGATGTCTGCACCCAGACCGTCACCAACATTGAGGAGCAACTCGGGATGCAAAAAAAAGCGGACGCCATCGCCAAGCGGGAGCGCGAGGACGTGGAGCACGTCAGAATTGAGCAGGCACACCTCGCCGCTGAGCAGGAAGAACAAGCCCACCAGGACAAGATCCGAAAGCTGGAAGAACATTGGAAGGCTGTCGCAGCCACCAAGTGTGAGCTCGTGCTGCAGGAGAGGGCCCTACAGGACGTGCAGCAGGAGGTGGGGGGCGCCACAGTAAATGACGATGATACTGCTGACAATGATGATGATGACAACGACGAAAATGAGGACAATGAGAATGATGGCACCCAGTCCCCCTCTGAAGAACATCCGGTGAGTTCCGATATTTTTCCTTTTCTCATTCGACACTGACATCAGACAACCTTGTTAGGGGCTTACCAGGAAACAAGCCAAGCAGCTGGAGGCACGTCAAAAACACCAGATCACCCATACCATCGTAAGTGTTTTATTATCTTCGGGCATTGCTTACTATTTCTTACTACTTTTTTTTCACAGCCTTGTCAACTCTGTGTGCAGAAGGGTGAGCTCAAATGCGTTGGACCAATGGGACAGGCATGTGAGCTTTGCTGGAGGCAAAAGAAAAGCTGCAGCAATGGTAAGTCATGCGATTATGTTTACCTCATTTCATTACATTTTTTTAGGTCACCCCCACACTCACGATGCTGTGGTGAAGGAGGAGCCGAGGTCTCCATCTCAACCTGCACCCAAGAAGCACAAAGTCCGCCCATCTGTCAATGTGAGCATGGTCTTGAACCTTGAGCAGCCAGAAAAAGACATCAGCGTGCCCACTCAGTCGCTTGGAAAGTGACCCAAACTGTCCACTGCAGGGACGTCGTCAAATGTCCGATTCAACGGCGTTGTCATCACAAAGCCACCATGCAGGTCTGCATGTGTCGCGAAGACGGGCACAAGAAGGGAACTGTACCAGCGCATTGGACAAGAGTTGACAATCATTGGGAAGTCCTTCATGGAGCTCTCGGAGGTGACACCAGACTAGTGTCCCTATTTTTTTTTTATTTCAACCACACCCACTACTCGCTTTCGCACAGACCATCGCAGTTACAATTCTATTATCTATGTCACATTAATTTCACATTCAATATATTGATGTAAGGTGCTAACACATGTGTGCGATGTGAAATGGGGCAGCAGCAGAACAGTGCATGATAGCAGAGTACTGGTGGGAATGAACCGGATGCACCCAGATCTACTCTGTATCATGGAGCACACAAGTAAGCAGGTCACCCCATCTATTCCCATGTGATTCCCTTTACTTTAATAGAAATCATCATGTGTTATTTTGGCTTAATACAGTCAGCAATGGCACCTGAATGCCCCACACCACACATCGACTGGACCCCATCAGTTTTCATACAAAAATCTTTTTGGGTCTTTTTGGGTCTTGTACAAGACAAACCAGACAGAAAAGACCCACCAGACACCAGACCACCGGCTATGTCCCTTTTTGCACCAGACCTGCTTCACAAGATGACCAGATGACCAGACGACAAGATGACAAGACAACAAGACAACAAGATGACAAGACAAATAAAAAATAAAAATTAAATTAAATTAAATAAAAACTTATTAATTACAAATGAATATTCCATATTAATTCACACAATATTAAATTATTTGGGTACCCAATTTCTTTTAATTAAAATATTCATATATTCTATGTACATATAAATAGATGTAAATAACTGCTACTGCTATGCTACACCGGCCACTGCCACCGCCCCACTGCCACCACCACCAGTGCTGCACCTGCCACCGCCGCTGCACCCGCCACTGCCACCGCTGCCGCTGCCACCGCCACTGCACCCATCGCCACTGCAGTTGCCACTGCTGGTGCCGCCACGTTGCTGTCGTTGCTATGGTCACTGTGTCGCCACTGGGGCTGCAGTCATCATTGTGGCCACGTCGCTGTGGTCACTGCGTCATCGCCATCGCTGTGGTTGCCACATTGTCGCCATTGCTGTGGTCACCGTCGCTGCAGTTGCCGCAGTTGTCGTCGTGGTGGTCGCCGTGTTGCCGTTGCTGTTGTGGCAGCATCGCTGTGGTTATCGTCGTGGTTGCATTGTTGCAGTCATCGTCGTGGCCGTGTCGTGGTGGTCGCCATGTCGTCACCATCATTGCCATCGCTGCGTCACTGCGGTGGCCATCATGGCTGCATCGCTGCAGTCGTCGTGGCCACGTTGTGGTGGTCTCCATGTCGTCGCTGTCGCTGCAGTGGTCATCGTGGCCACATCATGGTGGTCGTCGTGGCTGCATCACTGCAGTCACCACACCCCTGTGTTGCTACAGCCACCACCATCATTGGGCGAAGAAGGGTAATTAGTGGTAGAGTACCAGAAAGTTAGTGGAGTATACATACCTTCATGTAGTTCATAGGTGCGCTACTGCTGCTGGCTGTTATGCGTGTTGCTGCCAGGCTATGCGCTCTTTCTCCTGCCACTCGGAGCACAGTGCCTGCTGCTGCTGTGCGTGTTGCCCCCAGGCCATTTTGGCAGCCACTTGATGGGCTTCACCCGGTCGCACCACTGTTGATCTCCTGGAACCACATAATTAGCATATAAACAGTAAGATATTACTTACTTTCCCTGTCTGTGCACCTGCATGTGGTCATGATGCCTAAAGACAAGGAAATAGTTAGTTGTGTGTGATGAAATTCATCATAGGCGCATGAGTATGAACAGTGATGAAATGGACTTGTTGATTTTTTCCGTGAGTCAACAAATAGACACACACAAACACGAAAAAAAATTGAACTATTTCCATTTCCAGTAAAAGTTTACCATTTGTTTATGTTATGTCACACCGTGACACAAAGCTGTGCGAGCCACGCTTTCACCAACCAACACACTCAGAGGTGAGTAATCTACCAGACCGGAACACTGATTATTTTTTATTTTGCAGGTATTCTTGTGCCCTCTAGAAAAGGCATACTAGGGCAGCTGCTACTGCAGCAATGGCAGCGGCAGCGTCAACAGCCACAGCCTGGCAGCTGTGACAGCGACGGAGGCAATGACAGCGGCAACAACGCTGCCACGATGATGACCGCAGCCACACAGGCAACTGCAGCCACACATCCACAATGACTGCAGCGACGCAGCCACAGCAGCGATGGCGGTGGCAATGCAGCCACGACGACAGCGATGGCTGCAATGACGCAGTGACAGCGGCGACGTGGCGACCGCAGCAATGCAGCCATGGCGGCGGCGACGATGACGATGACGCAGCCACAACAACAACTGCAATGACTGCAACAACAGCAGCGACACGGCGACCACAGCAACGCAGCCACGGCGGCGGCAGTGCAGCCATGACAACGACTGTGAGGACTGCAATGACAGTGGCAACATGGCGACTGCAGCAATGCAGCCATGGCGGCAGCAGCAGCAGCGATGCAGCCATGACAGCGACTGCAACGATGCAGCAATGGCGGTGACACAGCGACCGCAGCAATGCAGCCACAGCGGCAACCGCAGCAATGCGGCCACGACAACTGCAACGACTGCAATGACGCAGTGACAGCGACAACACGGCGACCGCAGCAATGCAGCCACGGTGGTGGTGGTGGCGACACATGATGACGACTGCGAGGACTGCAACAATGGCGGCGACACGGCAACTGCAGCCACGGTGGCAGTGGTGGCAGTGATGCAGTCACGACGACGACTGCGATGATGCAGTGACTGCGACGACACGGCGACTGCAGCCATGGCGGTGGCAGCAGTGACGCAGCCACAATGACGACTGCAACGACACAGCGACGGTGGCACGGGGACTGCAGCAACGCAGCGACGGCGGTGGCAGCGATGCAGCCACGACGACGACTGCAATGGCTGCAACGATGTGGCAACCACGGTGACACAGCGACCGCAGCAACACAGCCACAGCGGTGACCGCAGCAATGCAGCCATGATGACCACCACCACGACACAGTCACGACGACGATCGCAGCAATGCAGCCACGACGACGATTGCAGCGGCAGCAGGTATGGTGGTGATGAGTGCAGCAGCGGCGACAGGGGCAGTGGCAGCGATGGGGCAGCGGTAGCAATGGGACACCCAATATATACTGTATTAACATCTGTACTGTAATAGTTTCTAATAAATCCCTATTCAACACAGTGGTGGGGAGCAGTGCTGCAGCAGCGGTGGCAGTGATGGTGGTGGTGGCAGTGGTGGCGGTTGTGGTGGCAGCGGCGGCAGGGGTGGCGGCAGCAGGGTGGCAAGTGAGCCTCTTATTATTATTATTATTCTTTTTTTTTTTTTTCGAATCCATTAGTGTACAAATTTTTATTCATATACTGTACATGCTTGTACCATAATTCATGTCATGCCTTAAAATTTATTAAATAAATCCTTAGTATTTTTTACTATTTAATCACAAAAAAATTTGAGTATGTCTTTTTGTCTGGTGGGGTCTTTTTGATCTTTTTGGTCTTGTGGTCTTGTGGACCAGACGAAAAGACCCAAAAAGACCCAAAAAGACCACAAGATGTTTGCAAACAAGCTGATGCCACCTTTCAACTAGTCCAAAAAAGGCTCGAATTCAAACTCAGCACGGCACGTTCCAGGGGCCCTTTTTTTGAGTTCGCAGCTTTATACTATTGTAAGGAGAATGTCTACCAGAGCATATATACAAATTTTGAGCTCAACTAGTCAAAAGGTGGGTTCAGTCTATGTGTGGATAACTATTCTCTGTGAGTTGCAGGTCACATCGCATGTCGAGTTTCAGAGTTTGGGTGTGGACTGCAGGCTGTGGACTGGGATCCTACCTACACATGACCCACCAGGAGTAACACCTGCAGACGGACAAACTCGGACTGCATTGGGGAATCATTGAAAAGTCAGAAATTGACATCACCAAATGCCATCTTCCTGGAAAAAACAATAATACATCAGATACAGGTCAATATATAGTTGGGATAAATTCCATCCATGTATTTGAATCTGAAGGGGCAAATCAGATACATAAAGGGTTATTGACAATATGTTATTTGCTGATTTGTGGACCATATGATGCATGAATACATATTCACTAACTGAATAGTCCGATGAATACTTCGGACAATATCGTACTCAACTCAGTTACAGCCCCCTTTGTCAGTACATGTTGACAAATATCTATACATTGAATATGGTTTGAATGTCAGGCTGACCGATATCTACACCCAGTGAATATTCAATCAGTGTCCGCCTAATTATACTAGACGCTAAGGGAATATTGGTCAGGGTGTCAGCCTAACCAATATCTACACCCAATGAATATTCAATCAGTGTCCACCTGATCCAACTGGATGCTCAGGCAATGTTGGTTGGGATGTCAGCCTGATCAACATCTACACTCAATGAATATTCAATCAGTGTCTGCCTGATCTGACCGGATGCTTGTACAATATTGATTGGGATGTCAGCATGATCAACATTTACACCCAATGAATATTATGTCTGTGTCCACCTAATCCTACCAGACGCTCAGGCAATATCTGTCAGGTATCAGCCTAACCAATATCTACACTCAATGAATATTTGATCAGTGTCCGCCTGATCCAACAAGATGTTCAGGCAATATTGGTTGGGATGTCAGCCTCACCACTATCTACACCTCAATTGGTGTCCACCTGATTCAACCAGACACTTAGGCAATATTGGTTTGGATGTCAGCCTGATCAACACCCAATGAATATTCAATTAGTGTCTGCCTAATCTGACCAGCTATCTAGGCAATATTTCCCTGGGTGTTAGCCTGACCACTCTCCACACCCACTGAATATTCTATCAGCATTTGCCTGATCCAATCAGATGCTTAGACAATATTGGGTAGGATGTCAGCCTAACCACTATCTACACCCAATGAATACTCAATCAATGTCTGCCTGATCCAACTAGACACTTAGGCAATATTGGTTGGGATGTCAGCCTGATCAGCATTTACACTCGATGAATATTCAATCAGTGTCAGCCTAATCCAACTAGACACCTAGGCAATATTGCTTGGGGTGTTAGCCTGATGACTCTCTACACCCATTGAATATTCAATCAGTGTCCGCCTAATCCGACCAGATGCTTAGACAATATTGGCTTGAATGTCAGCCTGATCAACATTTACACCTAATGAATATTCAATCAGTGTCTGCCTAATCTGACCAGACACTCAGGCAATATTGGTTTGGATGTTAGCCTGACCACTCTCCACACCCACTGAGTATTCAATCAGTGTCTGCCTGATCCAACCAGATGCTTAGACAATATTGGTTAGGACAGCCTAACCACTATCTACCCAATGAATACTCAATCAATGTCTGCCTAATCCAACCAGATGCTCAGGCAATATTGGTTTGGATGTCAGCCTGATCAACATTTACACCCAATGAATATTCAATCAGTGTCTGCCTAATCCAACTAGACGCCTAGGCAATATTGCTTGGGGTGTTAGCCTGACAACTCTCCACACCCACTGAATATTCATTCAGTGTCCGCCTAATCCGACCAGACACTCAGGCAATATTGGTTGAGATCTCAGCCTAACCAATATCTACACCCAGTGAATATTCAGTCAGTGTTCGCATAATCCAACAACACACCCAGGCAATATTGGTTGGGATCTCAGCCTAGCCTATATTGACACACAATGAATATTCATTCAGTGTCCACCTAATTCGACCAGACACTCAGGCAATATTGGTTAGGATGTCAGCCTAACCAATATCTACACCAAGTAGATATTCAGCCAGTGTCCACCTAATCTGACCAGATGCTCAGGCAATATTGGTTTGGATCTCAGCCTAACCTATATCGACACTCAGTGAACATTCATCCAGTGTCTACCTAATCTGGCCAGATGCTCAGGCAATATTGGTTAGGATGTCAGCCTAACCTATATCAATATCTATTGAATATTCAGTCAATGTCTGCCTAATCCGACCAGACCATTGGGCAATATTGGTTGAGATGTCAGCCTAACCTATATCTACACCTAGTGAATATCCAGTCAGTGGCCAACATTGGTTGTGCTGTCAGGCAGACCAATATCCTCAATGAATCAATATTCAAATTCTGTCTGCCTTATCCGACTATGCCAGCAGAGTATATTGGTTTTGCTGTCAGGTGGATCGATTCCTATGCCCAGGGAATGTGATGTATGACAATCCGCTGATTAAATTTAGTCGGATACCCAATATCCATTGCTGGACAGTTAGATAATCTCTTAGTAAGCATCGGACATGTCACAAACGTGTATTAAATACCATTCTGCCAATCTGTAAAGCACATATACTATCTTCAATCCAGTGGACATCTGCTGGGATGTCTTAAATGATATAATGTCAATGTATTATCTATGTTTCTATCGGATATTCAGACTGAACGGTGTGCATGTTCACATTCGACCAAATGTCGGCAGTGAAACTGATCTGGCTGGAGGAGTGCTATTGATTGAAGTTAGTTAGTAGAGTGGGAAGACAAAATGCTCAAACTCACAGAAAGGTCAACTTTTAAGTCCTTGAACAACTTCTGCCAATAGTTGATGATAGTTTCCCTCATTTTATCACAGCGAGGGATATCAACGTCGATGAGGGTCTCGCAGAGGACCATACATAGCTGTCGAAATTCGGGGCATTCAATGACATGAATAGACTAAAGAGATGTAAGACAGTGTGAAAGAACAGAAGATCATTCAGACCTACCTGATCATCTGCAACAATGAAGTGAATAAGATGGTCCAAGAACGTCCTTGGAGAGAACAGTGGGATCTCCTGGTCGCATACATTGTGAACATTCTTGTGGGCAGATGCATCGTCTGATTGCATCATTAGTTTGTATTTCCATTTATGTTCCACCACCGCTTGGTCGTACTCTTGAGGGTGTTGCTTGAGTAGGTGGTTTCAAAGATTCATGCCCCCAGTGGTCATCTGGTAAAAAAAGTTTGACACATTTTGGGGGATATTCTCCTTATTGGTGCCATGAACTTTGCTGTTAGATTGTTAGGAGATGGAGTTGTGATCAGAGAACTTGTGCTCACACACATAGCATGCAAACTCTCTGCACCTTGTCCTTATCCTCCTCGGCATTAGGGAATTCAATTTTGGTGAAGAAGTGCTTAATGTCATGGGCTGCCTTAGCACTGGCTTGCTGAGAACCAGTGCTCTGGGGAACTAGCTCAGGTGGGTCATTTGAACCAGGCTCAGGTGTGTCAGGTATATCATCATCATCTTCCAAGTCTATATCCTGAAGATCGAATTCTTTGCTGCTGGTGATAATTGAGTTGAGTTGGGTAGTGGTGACCTAGTTTGGTTGGTAAGTCTAAAGGTGCGCAGAGGGCTCTGGAACTCACCTTTTGATGCATTTGGCGTGGAGCAACAGGAAGGGCAGACCCAAGAGAACCAGATTTAGAAGCCTTGGAATTAGATCACCTCAGGCTACCCACAGCCTCAGGTGCAGCTATCGAGGGCGGTTGGGGTAGTTTTGTCTTACTGGTTGAGCCTCAAGCCATGAGCAGGGAGAGAGATAACAGGGGATTCAGCCCTTTTGGGGAGTAGTGCACTGCGTGTAGTTTGAGATAGATTATGGCCAGCCTTGGCCCTTGGCCATGATGTTGGGCACATGCGCGCGCATTACAGAATTACTGTATGTTCATCCCATGAATAATATAGACTGGACAGCACTATTGAATTCAGTAGACAAGTGAAGAGAGATACAATACTGTATGTGGACAAGATGTAACGAAGGAGATTCCAATTGCTTTGCCACTGGCAATGGATTAAACAACACACCTCTCCCTTCAGCTATGTTCCTTGATCTCTTATAACCGGATTGCATGGTGGCCTCCACTTCGTAGTCTTCTATCTTATTGTCTAATAGGGCCATTGTTGCCACTGTACGGGTTGGAACCAAATTATTTATTCTACTATGACTACAGTTCATCTACACTGTGCTATCATATTGTACACATGAATGTATAGTACAGTACCTGTACTATTCGATGGGGAATCAAAGAGAAAAGAAAAAAAATACTGTTGCTGCTGTCGCTGGTGCTGCTGCTGCAGCTGTCACTACTGCCATTGCCACTGCTGCCACCATTGCTGCTGCTGCAGCTGTCGTCATTGCCATTCCTGCTGCCACAGCTGTCACTGCCACTGTTGCTGCTGCTGCAGCTGTCGCCATTGCCATTGCTGTTGCCGTGGCTGCAGCTGTTGCCATTGCCATTGCTGCTGCTGCTGCTGTTGCCGCCACCACTGCCACCGCTGCTGTCACTGCCACCGCCGCTGCTGCTGCTGCTGTCACCACCGCTGTTGCTGCTGCCACAGCCATTGCTGCTGCTGCTGCTGCAGCTGTTGTCGCTGCCATTGCTGCTGCCACAGCTGTCACCACCGCCATTGCTGCTGCTGCAGCTGTTGTTGCCGCCATTGCTGCTGTCGCAGCTGTCGTTGCCACCATTGCTGCTGTTGCAGCTGTCACAGCTGCCATTGCTGCTGCTGCTGCTGTCGCCACCATGGTTGCCGCTGCCACAGCTGTCACTGCCACCATTGCTGCTGCCGCAGCTGTTGCCATCACTGCTGCTGGTGCTACCACTGTTGCCACATTGAGGTTTGTGGGGGTATCCTGGGCTTGTTCATACCCCCACAACTATACCTGTAGACCAAAAAAAGTCAGTTTTTTATAGGGAATGTGTTACTTACCTTCCATGAGTGTGTTGGTGAGGAATGGGATACTGCGTGTGGCTCACACACAAGTTGTGTCATGGTGTGACACAACAAGCTGGCTGAGCTGGCTGAGCTGGGCTGAGCTGGCACTTAGCCGGCTCAGTCCGAGCTGGCTAAAATGCTGGCTTGACCATATCCAGCTTGGCTAGGCTCATGTCGCAGCTGGCTGCGGCTTCGGCTTTAGCCGGCAATTAGCCAGAGCTGCCACAACACTAGTCCCCAGTCTGTGTTGGTCAACAAACTGCTGGCTAACGAAACACTCTGTAGCACCACAGTCCAGGAAGGCAATGAGATCATGCTGTGTCTGCACTGTGTGGAATGAGACTGCAATGCATATGGAGTTGGTATGGGGTAGAAAGACGTCCTGGCTGAACATTGCCTTAGTGCAAAAGGCATGGTGATCTTTGTCACTTAGTCCCTTCAGGTAGTCAAAGAGGTTGGTTCATGTGATTGTAGTCTGTGTGGCTCAGGGTTTGTGAGACTTAGTTCTAAAATATGATGCAGTGAGTCGTGCGGGGGTCTCAATGATCTTTTCTGGGCAATTTTGTTGTATGTGCCCATGTTCATTGCACAGGAAGCACCTCCCTTGTGCACATTGGTGTTCTTTAGTCACGTCAATGCGGTCGACCTGCATTGGTTCCGGTTCTGGTGTCGGGGCTCATGTGAGTGGCAGAGTGTCAATTGGCAGCGAGGGGATGTGCACATGATGCTCTTCCCACAATGCCTGTTTGTGTGGTTTCAAGGCCATGATAATAGCCTGTCATCATCTGCTGGATGCTTTCCATGCATCCCATGTCTGTGGTTCATCATATCCCATGCAGGCCTCGAGTAGTCCCAAGGTTAGTCCCCTTTTGAACTTCTTGAGCACTGCAGGGTCATCTTCATGGTAACGTGCTTTGTGTGCAAGCTTGATATATTCATCAATGTCATTGTGGGTTATGGTCAGAGTGTTGAGTTGTGCCACTGCATGGTAAGGTTTGTTAACATTGACCCAGTCTTGTGTAAGCTGGTCCTTGAAGTTGCTCCATGCAGGGTGGGGTGTGGCAAGTAGCCAACCTTCTTGGGCTCATCGCCATTCTGCAGTTGCTGGGCCCTGGATGTATGTCAGGGCGTGTGCGATTCTGGTTTCTTCATTGACAATGATCAGGTGCTCTTTGTTCAGGTACTGGTAGAGTTTCAGTTCATGGATAAATGAATCGGTCATGGTGCGATCGCCATCAAAGGTGGATGGTTTTTGGCCCTCTAGTCGAAGGTCATTGCCTTGTGACTGGGGCAGTACTGGCATGTTTTGGGGTGCATTTGGTGGATTCAGTCCAGGGGGTCCATACCCTGGTGGGAATATCACCACAGGGGCTTGCATGTTGTTGCCTTATGGCAGGGAGCGCTCCCGTTGCCAATTTCAATCTGTCAGTCGTTATTGTGGAGCGATCTGTGGGTGCTCCTAGATCTGGAATTGGGTGATGTGTGTCTTTCAATCGATAGTAGTCATGTGATTTTCAGTCAGTTGGATCTCTTGCGATTAAGCAATCAGTGTGGGGGTGTGTCAGGTCCTAGGGTCTTCGAGTTTGCCCTACAGTGTTGGTCATTTGGGGATTTGAGAGGCTTGTTCTAATGTTATGCCTGAGCGCTGGGCATATCATATTGGTCTGTCACTGAGTCAAGTCCCAACTCAGACACCGTGAGTCTTGGACTTGAGACTGGACATGGTGATGGTCCCCTTAGGTGTGCAGCCCACTGACCAGGGTTCACAAGGGGGGGTGTTCAAAGTTAGGCAATTGGCCTGAGGATCCAAGGCCATCAGCGAAAGGTAAAAAAAACTTAAACTAACTTGATGGCACTTGATGTTGCTTATCCTGACTTGACAACATTTCTAAGTAGCATTAAGCTCTAAGCCCATTAAGCAAAACTACTTGATATAAGCCAAGTCTCGCCATGAATTTGACTTGAAATTGACTTACTCAGCTTATTATCAAGCTTATTCCAGACTTGGACTAAGCACTGGACTTAAACTAAGCAAAAATCTAAGTAATATTATTAAGTCCATCTCAATCAGTCTCAAGCTATAATCTAAGCAGTTTTAAAAGTTGAAATAAGTAGCTCAAGGGATTCAAAAGGTATGAAAGTGTATATTCATGGCAAGTACTAAGTGTTACAAGTGGTCCCTAAGTAGCCTAAGTAGTAGTTAAGTGTATTAATCCACCTCCTGCCAGGTGACAGCACTGGTGCGGCAGCGGCAGCGGCGATGGTCCAGGTCCAGGTCCGGTGACGCTGCTCGCACAGTAGCAACCAGTGACGCTGCTCGTGGGGCAGCGGCCGGTGACGCTGCCAGCATGGCCACGGTCACGGCGACGGACTAGGGCACGGCCGCGGTGACGCTGGCGTGACAGCAGTTGTGGCGACGCGGTACGGTGGCGGTCACGGTGGTGTTGCCAGCACAGCAGCAGGACTGGCACAGTGGTGGCCGCAGTGGCACTGCCGGCATGGCAGCGGTCGCAGTGATGGACTGGCACACCAGCGGCCACGGTGACGCTGGCATGACAGCAGTTGTGGTGATGCGATATGGCGGCGGGACTGGCATAGCAGTGGCCGCAGTGGCGCTGCTGGCACGATGGGGGTGCTGGCGTGGTAGCGGCCATGGTGGCGCGGTACGGTGACAGTCGCAGTGATGGTGGGTGCGCTGACAACAGCAGCGGTCGCGGTGCTGGCGCGACGGCGGCACCACCGATGGCCTAGGTGCAGGTGTGGGTGCGGTAATGCTGCTGATGTAGCAGCGGCCGCGACGATGGCGCTGGCACGGCGGCGGTGACAGCGCTAGCGCAGCAGCGGGCACAGTGACGGTGCTGGCATGGCGGCGGTCACGTTGATTGCGCTAGGGCAGCGGTGACGCTGGCACGGCCGCATCTCGAATGTGATGGGTCAGGCTGGAGATGGGAATGGTAGAGCTATGAAAATAAAAAGTACATCAGTAGGGGTGATATGAACAAAAAAGGAAAAGAAAAAAACATGCCCACAGCTCGCGCTTGTGAGCGAGAGGGGGTGGTGGCGGTGATGGGGAAAAACGTCGTCAGAGGAGAAAACCCCCTCAGCCCGCGTTCGCAAGCGAGGGTCAACTTCTCGCGCTGTCACACTAGTGTCACGTTGTGACGTGACAGATCATGAGCACTGCGCACTGCGACCAACTTGAAGTTGAACCTGGAACCACACTCTTTTTAGACTAACTAACTCTGTCTTTAGGTATCACTAGTGCAATTGCACAGACAGGGAAGGTGAGTAAGGTAATTAGTATTTATATGCTGACCATATGTTCCAGGTAATGCACAGGGTACCACACCTCAAGCTCGACCCCTTCGGCCATCACCACTGCCACAGCCATCTAGCAGTGTCACCACGGCTGCTGCAACACTTGCACGGTCACTGCGCCCGCTCCCTGCGCGTGCACTAGCACCATGGCTGCGCCTGCTGCTGCACCACTGCCACGCTAGCGACATTGCTGCGGCTGCTGCCACATCACTGTACCCGCACCATCGGTGCTGCCGCTGTCACACCGGCACCGGCACCGCAACCGCTGCTGCGCCAGCACAGCCACTGTCACTGCGACACCGCCATGCCAGCAGCGTCACTACGGCTGTTGCCACGCCTGCGCTGTCACCGCTGCTGTGCCAGCACAGTCAACCTGACCACCGTGACCACCGTGCCAGCAGCGTCACCATGCCCGCTGCCATGCCAGCCCTGTGCCCGCCCCCGTGGCGCACCATTGCCACGGCCGCGCCATCGCCATCGCCGCCGCTGCCGCTGCTGCCACGCCAGCAGTGTCACCGCACCCTCACTTGTATCATCGCCGTGCCCACTGCCATGCCAGCAGCGTCACCGCAACCACTGCTGTGCCACGTCACCACAGCCACTGCCACACCAGCACCCCCACCGTGCTGGCAGCATCATCCCGGCCGCTGCTACGCCAGTCCCGTCGCCACGACCGCCCCCATGGAGCACGAATATCATCACCTCATACCGGCCACGTCACCCCCACCCCCACCACCCTTGCCAACCACATCACCACCACCACCTAGTCCCACCTGCCCACGACAACGACAACGGTGACGACACAGCAACGACGACGACGGCGACACCACGATGACTACGACGACGACACTGGCAAGGACAACCGCGACCGTGATGCCATGACAACGACTGCGGTCGTGACACTGCTGTGACGACTGTGACAACGACGACACTGCAACGACAACGATCGCAATGGCTACACCGCCACGACGACACCGCCACAATGGCGACGACGACCACGGCGACACCCGCATCATCGCCATGGCACGGCCACGCCAGCAGCGTCACCACGGCTGTGGTGGCTGCAGTGACAACAATAGCAATGGCTGTGGCAGCGACACAGCTGTAGGCAAAGGAGGTGGCACAGTGCTGAGTTCACACACACCCTGAGCAAGCCCCTGCTGCACAGCACAAGCAATAGCTTGATGTCTGGAGAGCAGGGGCTTTTGATGGAGTGAAGGTGACATGCACAACATGTCTTGGCTTGCCAGCTGCTTCTGGACTTGGTTCACTTGACAGCACCCTTGGCTTGGACCACTTGGTGCATTTGCTATATCTCCTTGAATGCTTTGCTCTGCTTGGTGGTCTTATGTTATGTCTTGCTATGCTTAGTCTGTTGAATGCTCTTTTCAGACTTGCTTCACTTGACAGCACCATGCACTTGCCTTGGCTTGGTGCATTTACTTGGATACTTACTCTGCTTGGTGGTCTTGTCTATGTCTTGCTATGCTTACTTTGCTGGGTGCTCTTATTGATGAATTCACTAAGTAAGAAATAAGTGACTTAGCTTACTTGGTGCACTTTTAAGAGGAATAAGGTAACCAAGTCTATTAAGTTTTTTTCACCTTTCGCTGATGAAGGATGCACAAGAGGAGAGGGAAAGCTGGTTAGCCACTGTGGGCCAGAGCGGAGCTCAGTATTGGTATAAAGAGAACAAGCCTAGAGACACAGGGCTAGCCTAAGCTACCTTATATAGTTGAGAGGATTGCAAGAGTGGGCTTCTGAGTCAGGTCATGTGGGTCAGTATTGTAGTTGAGTTTGGGGTTTGAGGTGGTCAAGAGGCAAACAGGAATAGAAGAGGAGTAACAGAATAAGGGAGTAAAAGAGAAGTAATGGCATAAAGTGGTCAAATGTGTAACACTCACCACATTAACCACTTGCATTCTGTGAAATGATCTCATAGAAGAGATATATGGGATTAGCACACCTAATGGGTTTCTGGGTAATCATATTGTAGCAGCAAAGAAATATTGATAAACAACATGTTATACTATGAGATTAGAAGGGCCCTTGAGTCACAGAGGACCAAGGGGACTGCAGAGGAGTGATTAAGACTAAGGTAAAAGTGCACTCCTCTGCAGTAAATATTAACCTAACTAAGCTAATCTAACTAACCAAATAAGGAATCTGCCTCTGGAGCATTGTTCTGACACTCTAAAGAGCAATATACAATGCATTAGGCTCATCTAATAACTGAAGTAAATCTAGCACAGTGAAAGTGAATGCAACACAACACATACTTTAGTGCTCTAACCCTCAATTCCTGACACATTCTGTGCCACTTCTTGTGAGCTTGGGGATTGTATGTCTCATGGACTACCTTTGTCCCCAACTTCTTCTACAGTCAGCCAACAGGACCATCAGCTAGAAGACAGCTTACTGCCAGGCTTTTTCCTGGTGCACCAGCAAGAAAGCACCACAAGCACTACAAGTTCACCAGCACAAGCTGCACAAGATGACAAGTTGAACAATTAAGGATCAGTATGTGACACTATCAAGGTGTGACACAGCTTGTCACCTGACTTACATGGTATATAAATTGGATTAAAAATAAAATAAAATAAATTCACACTAAGCCCACAGTTATCATGCAGGCTTTGAAAAACATAATAAAATTTACTATTAACTACATAATTACATGTCTATCTACATTGTAGTAATGTAGTAATGTGCATAAGGCACGTGGTGTGTGGGCACGTGGGCGATGTGCAAGCGACGCGCGGGCATGCAGCTATGTGCGGGCAGCACGTGGGCATGAGGGCAGCGTGCAGACAATGGGACGGTGTGCAGGCACGAGGGCAGCGTGCGGGTGGTGCGTGGGCACATGGGACAGTGCGTGGGCACGATGGCGGTGCGCAGGCGGTGCGCGGGCACACAACATGCGTAGGCATGAGGGGGGGCGTGCGGGCGGTGTGCGGGCACACGGGACAGTGCGCGGGCACGAGGGCAGCGCATGGGCGGTGCACGGGCACACAACATGCGCAAGCATGAGGGGGGTGCGCGGGCGGTGTGCAGGCACACGGGACAGTGCGCAGGCATGAGGGCGGCGCGCGGGCGGTGCGCAGGCACACAACATGCGCAAGCACAAGGGGGGCATGCAGGCGATGTGCGGGCACATGGGCGATGTGCGGACGCGCTGGCGATGGGAACGTGCGCGGGCGAGGTGGGAGCGGGCAGGAACCCCCTCCAGCCCACGTTAGACAAGGGGGGAGAGCGTCGTCGTTGATAACGGGATACGATGAGGGGCCTGTCATCATCAGAGACTTGTTAGCAGGGAACAAATATACAAAAAAAAAACACTTATCTTGTGGAAGGGGCTCTCCTAGCCGCTCAAGCCCAACCTTGCCTGTTCAAATCAATCTCGCGTTTGCAGCGAGGGTGCGGGGTGTCAGCAGGGGTGAAACCGAGTGAGCGAGCACAGGCACTCTCACCCTGGAGGATGGAGGACGCAGAAGTGTTAGCAGGAGTGAAACCAAGCGAGCGAGTGCAGGCACTCACATTCTGAAGGGTGAAGGACGCAGGATGTCAGCAGGGGTGAAACCAAGCGAGTGAGCGCAGGCACTCACAGACTGGAGGGTGGAGGATGCGGGGTGTCAGCAGGAGTGAAACGGAGCGCCTCCATTTTGCGTTTGGAGGAAAGGAAGGGGGTTGGAAAAGCAAGTTGAAATCTTGCGTGTTGAATAATAACTTAGTGAAAAAAAAAAACCGGGTGAGTGATCACATGACCATGTTGATTTCCATGACTGGGGTAACTTTTTTCCCAATCACCTCTCCCTCGCTCCAAACGCAGAGAGGGAGTTTCCGTCAACCCACACCCTCGCTGCAAATGCGAGACCAATTTGAACAGGCAAGCAAGGGTTGGGCTCGAGCGGCTAGAAGAGCCCCTTGAGCCCACAAGATAAGTGTTTTTTGTTGTGTATTTGTTCCCTGCTAACAAGTCTGATGATGACAGGCCCCTCGTTCGTTGTATCCCGTTATTAACGACGACGACGCTCTCCCCCCCTTATCCAACGTGGGTCAGGGGGGTTCCTGCCCGCTCCCACCTCGCCCGCGCACATTCTCATCGCCAGCGTGTCTGCACATTGCCCGCATGTCCGCGCACTGCCTGCATGCTGCCTTTGTGCCTGCGCCCCGCTCGCGTGCCTGCGCACCGTCCGCACATCGCCCGCGCGCCGCCCTCGTGCCTGCATGCTCCCCTCGTGCCCACGCACCATCCGCACATTGCCTGCGTGCCTGTACACCGCCTGCACGCCACTCGCGTGCCTGCGCACTGTCCGCACATCGCCCGCGTGCCGCCCTCGTGCGTGCACGCTCCCCTCGTGCCCGCGCACCGTCCGCACATCGCCCACGTGCCCGCACGCCGCCTGCGCGCTGCTCGCATGCCTGCGCACTGTCCGCACATCGCCGCACACTGCTCGTGTACCCGCGCATCGCCGCGCACTGCTCGTGTGCCTGTGCATCGTCCGCAGATCGCCCACACACCACCTTGGTGTCTGCATGCCCCCTGTGTGCCCACGTGCTGTCCGCACATCGCCCGCATGCTGCTGGCGTGCCTGCACATCACCAGTCCTGGAGATAAATAGTTATTTTCTTGTAACTTAGTTGTATAGAACATAAATGTAATAATATGTAATAATAAGGTTTAAATAAAGTTTTTTGTGGATAACAGACAATTAATTATTAATAAAAATTTATGTAGGGTTACCTGTGTCACAGTGTCACATTCTATAATTGGAACTTTTGTGCTTGTTGAGCTTTTCAGGACTTTCCAAACTTGTCCTGCTTGCTGGTTATCATTTGGTAAGGAGATTGTGAAAATTTTGACATGGCTTGTGGACTGGTCAACTTGCAAACTTTTTGGGGTTGTACAAGGTTGTACAACCCCTAGAAAGTAGCCTGTAGAAATACAGATGACTTTGGGCACAGTTTTGAAGATAAGGCAGCAGTGGCACAACATCCCTTCTTTCTGTTGACACATGAAAGTGTTTTTGAAGGAAGAATATCTGCAATCTATCACATGATCAACTTCCATGAAATACAAGATTGGAGATATACAAACTTTATCATTTGTGACCTCCATAATGTCTAAATCCAGGGATGAACTTGAGCCATCTGAGAATTCCAATGAAAAATTGTTATCATCAACATCTGACATGAGTTGCCCATGTGTAGCCTTGGACTTGCACTTCCACTTGTTGTGGCACACATGAGACTTGTTGGCTGCTAGGTTGTCATCCTTAAGCTCTTGTTAGATAAGGGCTGCCATGTTGGCATCTTAATTTGCATGCATGCCAATTCCTGCAACATGAATAAGTCATATGGGTGACAAAGCTATGAGGAAATGAGACATACATGACAATGGGTGACCAGGATCTGACATTGTGGGCATTGTAGTGCACAGGACAACATGCCAGTGAGTTTAGGAATTAAAAGATAGAAAGGCAACCATAGGTGAGAGAAATGTAGATGGCAGCACAAGGGTACAGTATCTGCCCAAGTGAAGGTGTATTATAGGAAGGGGAGGGAGAGTTCAAAGTTGACCATGTGGAGGTATATATACATGGGATAAGACAATGGAAAGAGACAATACTGAGAGCCACAAGTAAGGATGTGATCTGAGAGTGTGGCTTCATGTGCAACTATGGAGTGGCTAGTGATCCCTTATAGGAATGTCAAGGACTTGAGAAATGACCACCAAGCCAGGGTGAGCTGCAAGCAGGGCATGCTGACAAATTCAAGTTTTCAGAGAGTTCCAGGAACAGAGATGAGTCAGATGAGTTAAACTCTTCAACATGAAGGCTTTAAGAATTGAGATGTGTGATGGTGTGGGCCACATGATGGCTTTGAAAGGGTGTTGAGAGGCTAGAGGAACAGAGACTTGAAATCATGATGACTTACTGTTACTTATAAGAGTTCACATGAGAAAAATGGAAGAGAAGGAATTGTTATTCAACCATGAAACTCTTAATTTAAGCAATTAACATGTAAACAAAGTGTGAAAGAGATCATTAAGCAGAAGTACTCAGCACCAGGTGGGTTGAGACTCAAGAGGGTTCTAACAAGGAGGAGATTGGGGCATTGATGACTTTGTGGGGGGAGAGTGATGCTTGCCTGTGGTAGCTCATTATAGTTTTGGGTGTCACTTTCAAATTGGTGTTGCAACATTCATGTGTTGTGAGCACTCCACTGTAGCATTGTTTGTGCAAATTCATAAGCCATATATACCATATTATAGCCATGAATGGACATTAACAACAGCAAGGTGCTGTACCATGTATCATGCTGTTGAATAAGGAATAATGTCTCAGACAGTACAGGTGCTATGACCATCACACAGCACCATGTAACTGTCAGTATATGGCACAGTGTGCAGCCCTATGCACAGGTGTTAGTGTGCAGTGTTTACAGTTACAGTTATCATTCAGGTACAGGTATATCATGGTGTTATATGGTTTTTGAAATTTTTGACCAATAGCATCAGCTTGTTCACAAGAATCTTGTGGTCTTTTTGGGTCTTTTTGGGTCTTTTCGTCTGGTCCACAAGACCACAAGACCAAAAAGACCAAAAAGACCCCACCAGATGAAAAGACATACTCAAATTTTTTTATGATTAAATACTAAAAAATACTAAAAATTTATTTAATAAATTTTAAGGCTTGACATGAATTATGGTACAAGCACATACAGTATATGAATAAAATTCGCACATTAATGGATTCGAAAAAAAAAAAAGAATTAAAAAAAAAACAGGCTGCTGCCCCCTTGCTGCCACCCTGCCACTGCCGCCGCCGCCACCATTGCCACTGCCGCCGCTGCTGTGGCCACCACTGCCGCCACCACTGCCACCCCCCACCACTGTGTTGTGTTGAATAGAACCTTTCATTAGAAATTATTTACAGTACAATTTACAGTACAGATGAATGCGTGTATATACAATATAGTGCCCCATCGCTGCTGCTGCCCCCATCACTGCCGCCGCTGCACTCGTCACCACCACTGCACCCGCTGCTGCAGTCGCCGCGTCGCTGCAATCGTCGTCGTGGCCACATTGCTGCGGTTGCCGCGTCGCCATGGTTGCTGCAGTCGTCGCAGTCGTTGTTGTGGCTGCGCCGCCGCCACCACTGTGCCTGCATTACTACGGTCACTGTGTCGCCGCAGTTGCTGCGTCGTCGCAGTCGTTGTCGTGGCTGCGTTGCTGCGGTCACCGTGTCACTGCGGTCGCTGCAGTCGTCGCAGTTGTCATTGTCATGGCTGTGCCACCGCCGCCACCGCCGCCGTGGCTGCATTACTGCAATTGCCATGTCACCGACTCGCCGTGGTCGCTGAGTCATTGCAGTTGTCGTCATGGCCGTGTTGCTGCGGTCGCCATGTCGCCACAGTCGCTGCAGTTGTCACAGTCGTCGTTGTGGCTGCGCTGCCGCCACCGCCGCCGTGGCTGCATTACTGCAATCGCCATGTCGCTGCGGTCGCTGCGTCATTGCAGTCGTCGCAGTCGTCGTCGTGGCTGCGTCGCTGCAGTCGCTGTGATGGCTGCAGCCATTGTGGCTGCGTCGCTGCGGTTGCTGGCATGGCTGCAGTCACCATATCATTGGGATCGCTGCCGCTGCCATTGCTAGTGTGCCTTTTCCACCCTAGGGGCACAAGAATACCTGAAAAATGAAGAATAATCAGTGTTCCGGTCCAGTGGATTACTTACCTCTGAGTGTGTTGGTTGGTGCAAGTGATGACGCGTGGCTCGCACAGGCATATTTGGTTGCATCACGGTGTGACATAAACGCTTACTGGAAATGGAAATAGGTCCTGGGAGGTGCGCCGCTAGTGACTTGTTCTTTGCAATTTTTTTTTTCATGTTTGTGTGTGTTTATTTGTTGACTCACGGAAAAAATCAACAAGTCCATTCATCATTGTTCATTCTAAGTACTCACGCGCCTGTACACACCCATTATCCATATAACTAACTATTTCCTTTTCTTTAGGCATCATGACCACAGTGCAAGTGCACAGACAGTGAAAGTAAGTAATATCTTTATTGTTTATATGCTAATTATGTGGTTCCAGGAAATCAGCGGCGTAACCAGCTGAAGCCCATCGAGCGGCTGCCGAAATGGCCTGGCAGCGACACGCACAGCAGCAGCAAGCGCTGTGTTCCGAGAAGAGCGCATAGCCTGGCGGCGACATGCATAACAGCCAGCAGCAGTAGCGCACCTATGAACTACATGAAGGTATGTATATTCCACTAACATTCTGGTACTCTACCACTAATTACCCTTCCTTGCCCAACGACAGTGGCGGCTGTAGCAATGCAGGGGCACGGCGACTGCAGTGACGCAGCTACAACGAACACCACAGTGACGGCAACGACACGGCAACCACTGCAACCCGGCCACGACAACCACCACAGCGACAACGACGACATGGAGGCCACTGCGATGCAGCCACGATGACTATTGCAGTGACGTGGCCACGATGGCCACCATAGCGACGTGGCCACGATGACGACTGCAGCAACGCAGCCACAATGACCACTGAAGCGACACGGCGATGGCAACAACGGCAACGACATGGCGGCCACCACGACACGGCCACAACGACGACCGCAACAATGCAACCACGACAACGACCGCAGCGATGCTGCCACAACAGCGATGGCGACGACACGGCGACCACCACGATGACAGCTGCAGCGATGTGGCCACACGACGACTGCAGCGACTGCAGCGATGGCGACGACGCGGTGACCACAGCGACACAGCGACCACAGCGATGTGGCGACCACAGCAACGTGGCGACCACAGCAATGCGGCAACCACAGCAACGCGGCGACCACAGTGACACGGCCACGACAATGACCGCAACCCCAGTGGCGACACGGCGACCGTAGCAACAACGGCAACATGGTGGCACCAGCAGTGGCAACCGCAGTGGCGATGGGTGCGGCAGTGGCAGCAGCAGCGGGCGCAGCGGTGGTGGCAGGTGCAGCACCGGCAGCAGCAGCGGCGGTGGCAGTGGCCAGTGTAGCATAGCAGTAGCAGTTATTTACATCTATTATGTGTATAGAATATATGAATATTTTAATTAAAAGAAATTGGGTACCCAAATAATTTGCTATTGTGTGAATTAATATGGAATATTCATTTGTAATCAATAAGTTTTAATTTAATTTAATTTTTAATTTTTAATTTTTAATTTTTAATTTTTAATTTTTAATTTTCATTTGTCTTGTCATCATCTTGTCGTCTTGTTGTCTTGTCATCTTGTCGTCTGGTTGTCTGGTTGTCTTGTGGAGCAGGTCTGGTGCGAAAAGGGACATAGCTGGTGGTCTGGTGTCTGGTGGGTCTTTTCTGTCTAGTTTGTCTTGTACAAGACCCAAAAAGACCCAAAAAGATTTTTGTATGAAAACTGATGACTATTGTATAAAATCACCATGGTTTTACCTGTTTGGTGCTATACCTGTGCAGAACACTAAAGATCTGCAATGCACATTTTGGTGGTTTCAAGCTTAGTATCACTACAACTAGTGTTGCATTTTGCCTTGTATGTATATTTTCCTCTCTAGCATTGCATACTAATATCTATATTTAGGCTTTGCAATGCCTGAGTGATAGTTGGTGCAGTGTGATTGGCTCTTCTGCCATTGCCATTATCAATGCACTTTTTAATAGTCATAACAATTACTATGACAATGATGCCATGCAACAAGAATTTGCTTAGCTTTCCCCCAAATTGTTTCAAATTACCTATTGCAGGGCCAAAGGCAATGATAAATGGGTAAGTTGTACCTTATATAATACACTTCACTAATATTTTTCTATTGCAGAAATTCAAAGGCACTTTTGATGGCCCACTCATCATTTGGACCTTTGCTGCCCACTTTGATGCAATTAGAGGGTTCAAATGGATTCATGGGCTATATGAGGGTGCAAGGGCACCCAACCCTCACCCTGCACTCACATTGGCCATCACAGGAGTAAGTTATTAATGTATTCACATTGTGTTAGTGATGCAGCATTACTAAATATATTAAATATCATGTAGGTTGAATAGGGCGTGACACGGGTTCGGGTGACACCGCGGTTTTCGGTCACGGTGTGTCACGGGT